>JAXGGS010081097.1:0-21330 GCA_035585475.1 Armandia brevis | reverse complement strand
AACGCGAGTCTGCCTTGTTTATATCACGGTTCTCTATAACGCGAGTCTGCCTTGTTTATATCACGGTTCTCTATAACGTGGGTCTGCCTTGTTTATATCACGGTTCTCTATAACGCGGGTCTGCATTGTTTATATCACGGTTCTCTATAACGCGAGTCTGCCTTGTTTATATCACGGTTCTCTATAACGCGGGTCAATGCTAGGAATACATAACTCGATATGAACCAGTGTTTACTTGACTCCTGCTACCCGCGTTATATCGATGGTCTACTTTACTATGTAAATGATAACGCCCGCCTGGTGTATAACGTGCGTCAGATTTTTGAACCACGAAAAACGCGTTATAGGAGGATTGTGCGTTTCAGACGGAGGTGGAAATAAAGAATAACAGCGATGATCGTTGATACACAGCGTTTAAAACTTTGAACGGTTTCTGACCTTATGGTATTTGTTGTGATTTTATTTATTTACAACAAAAACTCAATACTGAACTTGGTAAACTACTAAACAATGATTGCAGTTTATTTTCTTTTATTGTTTACCATTAATAGTTGTAGTAAAAATCTTTTTATTTTTGACCTTAGTTCCATAATCCTTCACCACCAAGATTTTCAAAATCGGAAGAAACTGTAAATATGCGTTCGGGATTTTCGCTGACTGAACTTTTGATCGCGAACGCTACAACAAGTGAAGGTCAGTTGAGCGAGACCTCTGTCACCTCAGGGGCAGCGTGTTAACCGTGTGACACTGTTAACCGTGTGACACTATTTACTCGGTGTCGGTCACTCACAGCCACCGGCGCTAAAATAATAAACCCCCGTCAAACAATCAAACATTGATTTTACACGTCAACAAAAGGCGGCCATAGTCATACAGAGACGGAAACTTTCGTGTACTCACTAGAGAGTATCCGAGCAAAACCTCGACCTCTCTCACACTAAAGGGTAATATGTATGATACAATCAACACAGGTTCTCCTGACTGTGTTCTTTCTTCGTACACAAACAAACAGCAAATCGGATTATATAATATTTACGCTTGTGACAACTCAAAGGCAGATTTGTACTGCGCAATTTGATTTTGGATGTGAAATGTTGGCCAAGATAATCATTGTAAAAAATCACAAAGCTATTATTTACCATATCAAGGAATATGAATTAAATTCCACGTTTACTCATTAGCATGACTAACCAATGAGATCACCGGATCGCATACCAGCTTACTGTACCTCTATTACGATCGATATCATATTACTGGTTATTATTTCCTCATATTTGCATCCTGATGCATCCCTCCTGTTAAAGTTTGAATGGGAAACATCGCACCTCGGCCATACTATCCCGTGCTTTAAACCTTGACCCCGGGTTTTAACCTCTGACCCGTGTTTTGACCCCAGGTTTTAACCCACGTTAGGTATAATGTAACAAACAACTGTAGAATGACGGGGGCCACTAATCTATGGAAATATTCCGGGAATGTCGTAGGATCGGGGGTCAAGTCACAATGGACTGGCAATCCGAAACCATCTAAGCAGATTTTTTCAGATTTTTCAGATTTTTATTTGCACATTAGCTTAAACAAGCTAGTAGGCTTACTATCACAGCACTTTATCGTAGTAAGCACACCCGAAGGAAAGCGTTTTAAATTAAAAGCGTTCTAAGCGCCCTACAGCAAAGTTAGACCCCCGTTGTAACGCGGGCTGTGATCAGCTAAGCGCCCTACAGCAGTGCTAGATCGCCACTATAACGCTGGTTGTGGACGATTATAACATTAATAAGGCAACACGTGGTGTCATCCCACCAATAAACGTAGTTTCACATTGAATCCCGTAAACTGCGTTATAGAAAATCAGTAGAACTGTAGGTGAGATTTGGTGACAGGAGCTCTGGACACAAGTGCGTTATATTGACCACCGCGTTAAAGCTGCGATCTACTGTATCCAGTACTGAGATCTGAACCGCAAATAGTTCGAATGTTTAGAATTATTGATGGAATGAAGGAGGAAAACATCATGCAATCAGTGCATTAGTTCTGGTGAGCTAAACATTAGGATCGGACGATCAATCCAGATTAGATGATCTATTATTCATCAAAGAAGTTCACCTGAATTAAATGGACTATGTTTGTTAGTTCATCGAGTCAAACCGATGACCTAATTTTAAATCGGACTGTCGGTCACATGGATATGTAATCTGAGATTCTGTTTTTTAAAATCAAAATCCTGAATTGACATAATCGTGACAGCTCGTCAACATATTTTCATTGTTCAATAATGAGGAATATTCGCCGAGCTGTCATCAGCACTAGATGACCAGTGGTTAGTGTCACCATCCATGCGAAACAACTGTTGTACGTGTAATTCCTGACAGGCGATATGCGTGACAGCTTCCATCTTCTCATCTTATCGCCAATTCTGTCAAAATGTCATCTTAACCAGAGAATTCACAGTCGCTCTCGAGAGAGGCTTTACAAACCGGACATCTGAGGGTGTCGGGTTTTTATTATCTTTTATGATGGAAACGTTGTAATTCGTAAACAACTGTTATTGCGTTCTATCGTCTGTCTCTTGCATTTCTCTAGAAAAGTAAAGATAAAAATAAATACTGTTATCACCCCAAAATAAGTCGCCAGCGAGAAAAGCAGCACCATCGGCGGTCAAGACTTTGAGGCACAATTAAGCATATCAAAAACATGAATTCGTAGGATGTATACGTAGGCTAGATCGTGTCAATTGGAAATCGAATGTTGGGGTGAAAACTAAGGAATGCATCGGGATTGTAAAATCGTAATCGTTTATGATCACTACGTTCTCCGGAGTAGGTTTTCACAAATAAAGAACTTTACACTATTTCATGACTCATATCTTTCAAGGGTACTGATTTGCGTTATTAACACAAAAACGACGATTAGGTTCGATTACATTTCAGACAAGGCCCCGGATTTCTCCTTTGTTATGAAACAAAGCAATTAGCGTAGAAGTCTCCGTTCAGTGTAATATGAGGCATGAATACATCTCACTTTAAAGACGAACACAATGGCGGAGGTAATTCTAATTTGTCGCATTACCGCATTGAGGTCCCCACTCAGGACGATACGGAATACTCCATAGTCTTACACGGTTCAGCAAGTAATTGGCTTTCCTAATTACGGGCATGAGTGACAATTAACGGGTGAATACACAATGTGTGATAAGTTTATGGCCATGTTAAATCGGATAGAAGCGGTAGTTAATGAAAGTGACTGTAAGATAGCTAATTTACGAGCAAATGGAAAGAGCCATAAATTACCACTACAGATTAACTTCTGTTTAAATTGCCCCCCGTATGATTTAAATTTCCGTTTTTCTCCATCGATAATCATGTATATCGATTAGTTCATATTTGAGAATGCCGTATCTTAGAGTTTACTGTGAATCAACCGTGTTAAGCTTTCCACCTATGCCAATGAATGAACATAATATCGAGGAAACGCAACCTTAAGGTTTAAGTTCATCTGTATATTACATTCGTTTCCCATCGCCTTGCCTGGCGCTTAAACATTCCTTGATAATAATAATAATACCGATCGTGACACGGTGATCTGTAGTTAGTCGCATCTTATCCGGGTCTGAGTCAGAGGTGGAGAAACCTGAGCGGCTTTATCCCGCTCTCCTCCCCTGTCTCCTGTATCCTGCTCCTCTGTCTCCTGCCCGCGACTTAGACACTCGAGTCCTGCCTCTGCACAATACACAACCACCGCGGAACCATGGGGGGACCGCGTACGTTTTGTCCGCCACGTCGACCTGAATCAATCTCAGCGTCGGCTTCGGTTTACCAAATCAAGCTAAATAAACCCAGCTCTTTGTCCGGAATTGTGAATAAAACGTGAAAGATTCGCGCGGAGCAAAAATATTGTTTGATACCTTGACAGAATCCGCGACGCTGCCTGTCTGATTGTGAAAAAGCGGCCCAGGACAACGCACGCGGTTTAAAGTTTTTTATTTAAAGTATTTTCGCTGAATGAACGGGATCGGGTGTCGTGGTTTAGTCACGTTAAAACTTTTCTCCGCACCAGCGTGGACTTTGTTTGTCGTCAGGTAGCTTCTCTCACATTTCCACCAGGCTCGTCTAAGACGCAAGGTGCGTGGTGGAGAGGTTTCTGCATAATTAACAGGCCCAAAACTCACGGAATATCCGTTTTATTTCACCAACAATGGCGCTTTGTTGAGAGCGGAACAGTAGAATGATGCACTGGGACTATTATTATCATTATATGGAGACAGTTCATGCTGAAATTGCGACTTTTTAAGACGGTAAGTAGATTGTTATAAAAACGCACCCTGCAGAGAAGGTAATCTGTAAACAGAAGCGTATCTCACGCGGTTGTTACAGTTATTTACACCTGAGATTGACTTGCTAATGGGATTTACCTTTGAAGAACTGCACTTAGAGCCCAGTTCTTTTTGCCCCAGACGATTTAAGTCGGATTTTACGTATCTTTTATACTTCAAGCGTGAATACAAACTCACTCCATTCATGACAGGACCTGTATTCATGAATCCATGAAGAAAACCTACAATGTAGCGTGATTTGGAATTACTTGAAGCTATAGAGTCACTGTCCTCTGCAGTTTAAATGAAAAAGTATTGTAGCGCTGTTTGAATAAAGTCTTGAACGTTCCAGATTTACCAACAGAAAACGCTATTATCATCAAAACGACAATGCTTTCTCGGCATGCTATGAATAATAATAAATAAATGGGCCCAACTTCGCGCTATTTACAATTATTTCGAACTCGGAAGACGGAATATGATGGATGACATGGTACAACGCCTTCGGGTTTTTTATTTACTGACCCATAAAAAGCGATTTAAACACCAGAAAGTGTTCCAAGCGTCGGCCATTGTCACGGGGTATCTCTCGCATGGTACCCGGCGCACCGAGCATTACCAATACCGTTATCTTTTCACTTCATATCGCGACTTATCCTACCATCTTTGTAAAGGTGGTGAGACGAGGCCTGCACCTTTCTCCGTAACAAAAGTGTGTGTATATGGTGTGGCGCGTATTGTTGGTGACTGTAAACTTCAGTTATGATGTGATAAACTGGAAGCGTCGTAGCCACATTTTACGAGCGAATTATAGCTCATCATAAATTCTTTCACCCAAAAAAAACACACGTTGTGATCGCTGTAAGAAAGTGTCTTATTCACCGGTTTTCGACGTTTGTCTATAAAAACTGACTTCGGTTAGCTGGCTGACTGGTTGGCGCTTAAACAAATAGTCTGAAAACTGCGTGTTTTCTAATTAAAGGCAAACAGCGAACACGTTTGATTAAGTCTGGTAGCTTATGCCTTGTCAACTCAGATTTAAATTAATTCCAGTGTATGTTTTCCCCCGCTTCGCCCTTCTTTGAAGACGACCCCTACTATTCAGCCTGCCTGAGTATTGTTAAACCGCTCACACGTCCAAACATACGATACAAACATGACAACAATAACAACAATGATGTTCCCTTCCACCTTTTGTTAAGCGCCTGACAATTTCTCAAACCTCCCCGCGAGCACAATATTGGACATACGAGTTAATTAATTAGCCATCTCGTCATCGATCGGTGATTAGAACGCCACGGTGTAACAGTTTAAGGTGACCTACTCCCCGAGCCGGGTTTGTTTACATGTAGGATTGGTTGTCGGTTGTGATATTCGGGGTTGTAGGAACAGGTTGTCCTGCCCCGGTCATGGTAGTGCTGATATTGGCTACACCCAGGGAGTTCCCCACACTCCCCCTCTAGACGGCAGCCAGTGACCCCTTGGTCGCAATATCACTGAGACGACAAAGCAAATATATCATACAATAGATCCTCGCCATAACACCTTTATTCGAAACGCGGTTTTCAATATAACGCGAATGCCTAGCACGTCCCCATTTTGAAATAGGTGTTACCAGTTATAACGCGGGTCAAGGATAACTCACTTGTACATAGTACCTTGATACGACGTTTTCAAGCCATTCGCCATGCTGTTATTATCGTAAATGATAAAGCATTGATGGCGACAAGGAAAGGACCTTTACAAGACCCCCATCCTACACATGGTGTTTGGTATTGGTGCGCCTCTGAGCGTCCTTCCTCGGTGTCTCTCGCTGGTGCCGAGCTCTGAAGGCCCGGGCGCCCTTCCCCGGTGACTCTCGCTGGTGCCGAGCTCTGAAGTCCCGGGCGCCCTTCCTCGGTGTCTCTCGCTGGTGCCGAGCTCTGAAGTCCCGGGCGCGCGGATTTGTTTGTAAAACACGGAGACACGAGTGCGGGTCGAGCTGGTCTCACAAGTCACAGTGGTGCAGAAGTCGTCGAGGTAGACAGCTGCCTAACTGGCGCGGATTTATACCTTCAATCCCTGTGAACTATTTTAAATCAGAAGACTCAGAAGTTCGCTGACCCTGCGAAGTAAAAGTATTCAATTTGATTCTTTCTGATTGAATTGGATTATTCATTCCGCACCTTACGGAGTAGCCGGCCATACTGAAATCCAGCCGTTTAAAGGGCACATCAAAACTTGCCAGGGAGCTGTAGAGTTTTGCAAAGGTAAGTAAAGCATTTAATTGGGGAACTATTGAGCATCAACTGTTTTCTCGTATGACAGTAGAAGACAATGAGATAGATGTGTGTGTTGGCATGTATGTCTCAAGTCTGGGTATCCAGACTATTTGTTCCAGGTAACACAAGTATCTGTGTATTTAACGTTCCCGTTATATTTGTGGTCAAGAGTCAATTTTCAGCTGGTATCAAACAAAACCTCGGCACATTTTGTCTTGTGAATGTTCTTCGTGGGAGAAGATTGAATATGTCAATCGAGAGCATTGTAAACGCTTTGTTTTGATAAAACGCACCTCAAATATGGACCAAACAAAAACTTAGCGTAAGCATTGCGTGAGAAAACTGTAGATTACGGCCAGGTAGAATTGATTTTATTCGCGTAGATTTGCTCCCCGTGTTTACCACATACCTGGATGGCGTCCAGGTAAATGTAAAAGTCGCGGGTAAATTACAGGTGTTTGTCGAGCAATCAGTTATCAGATGGACGCTAATTACAGGTGTGTCAGAGGTGGGGAGGATGAGGGGTCATGGTGACACGGCGTGAAGGGGTCACCTCAGCCAGCCACTCACACACATGAAACGTCGTGTATGTATGAAAATATGCGGCGAAAAGACGGCTAATCAAATATCGATATAAACTGATCGGTTTGAGAGATATCAGGCGTTTAGTGATCGATCTGCCTAATCGATACCAATACTCGATACACACTCGCTCTTACATTTCTGCCTGGCTTGCGTGCGCGACTTTTGACCTTTCGGAAGCTTCAAAAAGGTCATAAGCGCCTGGAATTTGTTTTGTGGGGACTTTACCTAAACAACTTCAGGTAAAACTTTATTCACACAGACAAGGTTTAGTGTTCTGATAGCTGTACCGGTGGCGGCGTTTTTATTACCACGATAAACACATTTATATCCGAATGACCATCACAGCCTTGTGTAAATTGTTTGCTTTAACTGGTGTATTACACAAGAAGCGGCAATATCTTTTGATTATTATCAGAACGCTTTATAAAGTCGACCCTGTGGCCTGTGATTGACACAGTTTCACTCCTGATTTATGGTTAGATATTGTAACCGAATGGGTCGATTCTTTTTATAAAGAAAGGAAATTTTCTGAGACCACGCTTAGTTTTTATGGTTCTGCCACTCTGACGACCTCCTTATCTGGAAAGATTTCAGCAGGAATCTGTAAATTAGGTTAACGGGATACAGCGGTGCATATTTAACGATGTAGGCGTATCATGGTCGCTATGGTATCATAAGTCAGTTCTGTGATGAGCAGGCTGATAAATGAAATCAAAAGGGTGATATTTCTTTGGATTTGTTTAATTCATAACAAGAGAATGGTTATCGCAAACAAGTAACAGAAGATCATCGTTATAACTTGACTTAAAAACGGGTTTCGACAAAAAGTGGGTTTATCGTGCATACGCCCCCGATTTGGGTTTTCGGTTGCTATAACGCGGGTCAAAGTCATCAATGCGAACTCATGGTAATCGTTATAACGTGGTTTATAAGCATTGCCCCCGTTACCCGAATTATATCGATGATCTACTGCAGGATAGGAACAAAACCAATCTGGTACAGCAGATCCTCTGAGAACACAGTGATTTCTCTACCCAAGTGTTTGAGGAAAACCCTGAGTTTTGGATGGAATGAATTTGCGGATTATAAAAGTTGGTATTGCTGACATCTGACGCTCCCGCTGTAAGGATTACACCGATATCAGATGCACTGATACAGGTGAGGTCGGGTCAGAGGTCGTGACCCTCTAACCCCTCCAGCTTCTAACGAGATGTCATTTCTGAGACGTTTTTTTTTTTAAAATAATGCGATGTATTTTGCGTGTGAATGGCGTATTTGGTCTTGTCGATCACAATAATCAACGACAAATTACAAGTTAAAATGCGCTATTGTGTCACTTCGTCACGCCATAACTCTCAAAATCTAAATGATAAATGTTCCGCAAACGTGGATGTTTTTGTTTGAATAGCACGCACGTTGACGTTACTGTACTGAGATACACACGTGAAAAATGCGGTATGTATACCGGTGGACAACAGTGCATGTATGTTTCACATCATTAGGCATCGCTATAATGACACGGCTCACCTATTTAGCAGTCAGAGGTGAGATAATTAGTTCACTCACCTGTGGGCTAATTACCTGTAAGCGCGTCCCACATCAAAGGTGACAAATCAAAGTAATAACCCACCTATGCTTACCTGGCCGTGTACCGTATTCTTTCTAATTTGCACCGCACAAAACGGAGTTTGTATGGAATGAATATGGCGCAGAATGTGGGGATGCCGTCTTAAGTAGAGGTTTCTGTGCAGAGTAAATCAGGTATTTCCCCAATTTGAAATGTTCTGTTCTACTGACTGCGAATATCGGATGTGATAACATTAAGAGGGCGGCTTTAATTGAGAGAATACGGCACCTGTAAAGATATGTTTTATTCAGCAGGGGAGGGACTGATAAAAGAGCAGCCCTTTAAGCGGTAACTAGTGGCAACCATATACCTTAACGCATTCGCGATGATAGCATCTGAATGCGGCGTGTTATTATTTATTAGTGTAGTTGATGTTTTCTCAGTACCAGACAATTAAAACATCTCCGTCTCTCTGACTGTGTGAATCACCTGGTGACTCTGAAGTTTGCGTGATCAGGAAGTTTAGTTCGATACCTTGTCGCACGCGGATCGGTCCGACTGTAACTCTGCTGGTAATTATCGGATTAAGTTGTGTTATCTTGTGAAATATTCAAACAGGACAGGATTCAAATCACATTACAAATTATTGACACATCGTAAAACATTTGTACGATTCCTCGCAGGTAAATCCGATTCTTGTTTTACTCTCGTAAGAGATTTAAAAAATCCTGATTGTCGGATTTGATTTACATTGTCATGATTTAAATTACTGTATACAATACAAGGATGACGATATGTTGACTATAATGGATCCTCATTTTGCTAATTTCCAGTAATTCATGTCCGGTATCATGAATCTTCTGTTGATGTTTGTTTTTAAGTCCATATAAGCATGCTGCTCGCATTAACTGTATCGAAATAGGTCATCGTGTTTCAAATAATTAATGTTGCATACACAAACATGCACTTGTATATTTTTGGTGGGCCCTAAATGTGTCAAAGTTTTATAATTGTATTCACCGTTTTATCAAAAGCTTCAGTGTGTTTGTACTAGATGCATCATCTTAGAGTTCGTTATTTCGTGCGTTTTGGGAGTTCAGAGTTCACCAGGAGCTGTCCCCGATGTGCATGCATCACCATGAATAAATTTTCATAATTCATGCGAGATCCCTAAAGTATTGATAGAATGATAGCAAGCCTTAATTACTTCTATTATTTAATCTGAATGAAATTAATAACTTAGGACGTATGTCGATTTAATTTAAAGTATGGAAATATGTAATTATGTTTTCCTGTAATAGGTGGTAAAACCCACGACCGCACAATTATGTAATTCAATGTGGGTACAACCCTAAAGATGTCATAGTTTTATGACTTTATGATTCGATGTTTTATAATTAAGAGGAGTTCGTGAGAGTGTGGAACGTTTTCACATCCAAGCTCTGATGCACAATCCAAGTGTGGGGAGTGCAGTGACTTTTGGGCGCAGAATATCCCAAGATGAAATATCTGCATTTGTTATTATGAATTATTAGAATCTTCTGTTGGTCATAATACAGTAGAGGGTCGATCGATATAACGCGGGATTCTTTATAGCGCGTGTCTACAGTGTCCCTGGATTAGTTGTTTCTTTTATTATCTATAACGCGGGTTAAAGATCTCCCATATGAATAGAAGATAGTCTCTTATAACGCGCTGTGCAGTTTTCGGCTTGTTCCGGCTACCCGAGTTATATCGATAATCTTCTCTATATAATCCTGGTGGGCAGAAGTGTGCAGGAGTTGTACAAACACCACAGCACACCCTGTTATTAACCGCGTATTAATATTATTGTGATGTAAACATGATCGCTTGTGACAATATTTGCGTGTCCCGCACAGAAAAGTTTGATATTGATTGTTTATTGGCGCGGACCGCACACGAATTCCGTAAATCCCGGCACCTAATCCCCGCTTAATCCACTCCTAATCCATTCCTAATCCTCTCTGATGTTTAATCTGTAACTTTTATAAACATGACCGCTAATAGTAAGTCTGGGAACGGTCGGTGCTATAAGTCACTAAAACAGGCCCCATGCAAAGGCAATATTTCTCTTATATATAGAATTAAGGCAATGTGGATCGATTTACTTTAAACTCGTCCATCTGTCCAGAGAATCGATCTCATGAATTATCAGTTGAGTTCCTATAATTCACGATGATATAGTTTTTCACCCTTTACTGGGGCACCGGTACTAGTTCTGAACATTAGTCAAATCGACCGTGGATTTACATCAAACATTTCAACTGAACAGATTTGATTTTAATTACCATAAACAAACAATCACAGTTTCCTTACATCAGCACCTCAAGGTTTGCAAACTCCCCAGTCCTGTCATCACCTAGCTGACCTCTATATAACCGAGCCAAGGGCGCAGGATAATGTAATCTCATCAAATCTATATCAAATTTTAAAATATAGAAAATAGGGACTAGAAAATATCTTGCATAGAGGAACTACGACCTGAAAAGTTAATAGCTGTCCCATGTGGCCCTCTGTTTTTCTGGCTACGCCACGATTGCGCTTGTAGACACTAATATCTGACAACATGAAATTAGATTTTTGATAAACAGGTAATGTTACTGCTTCAAAGCAAACGTGTGTTTTCCCGATTTTCGTCCATTTCAATTAACACATTGCTGAATGTGAGACATTCTGCTTCAGGCTAGAACTCTTATTTACAACCGGTTACAGTTGCTCTGCTGGCCCTTTTTAAAGTTTACAACTCGCTAAAGTTACAACAAACTGCCGCCAGATATTTACAGCACGGTTAAACTAAGTCAACTCGCGTCTTTACCGAGTCAGTCGTAAGGCAAACACAGATGATCCAAGTCATTCACTGATGTGTGTCGAAGGGGGGCGGGGGGAGTTTAAATCTACATTCTCCCTACATAAGTCCCGGTGTCCCGGTTCCATGTGATCGCGCTGATCAATTCACCGAACCTGTTGACGCGCACCTAAATCATGGACTGGAGTAAGAATGGTTTATTATAGCAGCGGTGTTTATAAATATGCGCGTTGTGAATCGACTTACTCATATGAATGATTCATTCATTGGCGATGCAAATTCACGGTACATGTACACACTCATTTATGGGTCACGAAGACGCCAGGAACTACATTATATATGTGAATAGAAACAAAAAAGCACATGCAGACTCGACATTAAGTCACCTCCATCCCTGACTAACTGTCTTTTATTACCCCATATCGATGAATAGAAGTTCACGTTTGTATATAAAAAAGCGCAGCTTTTATGAATGAATGGATGAGGTTCTCAGAGTGAGTGCCTGAAAACTTTAATGTTTGCGTGACGTACGCGTACGTAACTATCTCAGACACTCGATATAACGCGGGTAGCGAGGGACAAATCTTAAAGCCGCGTTATGTCGTGCTTCTGGTATTCCTATGGGTGACCTTTGACCCGTGTTATAGAAAACAAGAGATTTACCAAATCGGGGAAAATTTCGTACCGCGTCATATCGAATCCAGCGGTGATATATCGAACCGCGTTATAACGGACATCTACTGTACTCAAACATCTCTAATAGATTTATGTAACGTGTTTTCTTGCACTCTCGTATTGACAGTAGAACTTCAAGAGAAAGCACGTGCCTCTGACTGAGACGCCGTCACGGAGAAGTCCCCAAGTCTACACGGTTGTTGATCCACGAGATAAGCCGATGGATTAACCCCGGCCGGATCGGATTTACATAATTAAAGTGAACTCAGAGGGATTAAGGATTAGCTGTGTCCTATGCTTCCAGCCCGGCACTGAGAAGTTAATAAGGTGAGCTAATTAATATGTGGATTAACGCTGGAGGCGGCCAGGATTTACAAACTTTCCATGCTGGATTAGTTTACTGTTGATATACTCGCGGTGTATGTGAAAGTTTATATGGTGGAGCGAATGTTTGTGTGACCGCTTGTTTGTACATCAGTGGACAACTGCTCCAATACCGCCAGAGACATTCTATGTAGGAAAACATTTCCCATCTCATGAAGTCACAGGTTATATTTTATAATGAATAATTGAGAGATATTGACTGCCAAGTGTTCAATGTGTAATTATCATTCCAGTGTTGCGGATAAAAACAACATTATGAAGATGCCACATGTACTTGGCGAGACTCTGGCCGTTATAGCGTGCGTTTGCATGACAGGTAAATTAAATTCTTATACTTTACTGAACAATATCAAAAGTCTTAAAGCTCAATCGTTACAGTGATGAAACTATAGTAAATATCATCCTGCTGCCAACATTTATGGGCACTGTCAGAGAGTAACTGACGTACACTATACTACTTACTTATAGCCGTATACAGTAGTATAGCTGCATAATACTACTGTAATAGTATGCTAGCATACATCGATGAGTAGGGTATTGATAGTACGCTGTATTACAAACTTGTTGCAGTACGCAGTAGTTTGGCTACACTATATAAGTAGCAAGGTAGCAGTATAGTAAGTGCTTAAATGTGTGTTATATTGCAGTGTCGACAGAGAGTTACACGAAGTAGTTTAACCACACTATGAAAGTAGTACGGTAACATATAGTATTAAAGGTTACATGTATGTTATACACTGCAGTGTCGGCCGAGAGTTACACGCTCGGGGAAGTGTTTGAGAGCACGAACACGCTGGACGGGGTGCCCGGAGCGTTCCTCCTCAAGGACATAGAGTTCAGGGACGGGGTCATCTACGAGTTCAGCGTGCGGTGTATTGCGCGAGCAGCGGCGTGGCTGCAGCTCTACAGACCCGTGGACGTGGCTGGTAACACGTACACACTGGTGGACGAGGTCCAGTTAGTCTGTGACGTCATTCCTCAACTTAAAACTGTAAGTTTATTTAGCTGCCTCTCTAGTAGTATAGATACTCACATAGAAGTCCTTTTCACTAATTGCATAAACTATTACATTACGATTAGAAATTATGATCTTATCCAACCATTAACATAGTCTCTACATGTGATGTCATATCAAAACTACACATTGTTATATCCAACTGTTATCGGGCGGTATACTAGCTTATTGAAAAAGTAGTGCTGCTTCTTCTCTACTAGTAGTGTAACTATTAATCTGATCGTATTTTGAGGGGTTTATCTTGCTTAAATGACGAATTTTATGAAAACTGTTGAATCACTCATCGCCTAAATAATGTATATGAAAGCATGGCTTATTTTGCGTACATATCTATTTTATTGATTAGGTTGAGTTTGTGTATAAGCACCAGTTTATTCACACTCAAGCTGGAGATAGACTGGGCTTCCATAATGAGGGCAACGTCTGTCCAATCGGTTATAGGTAAGCGACATATTCTTATTCGACATTCACCAGACATCTCTGATATCAATATTAAAGTGTTTCATAAACAATTATTGGTGTCTATAATTTAAGAAAATCTTGAAACCTTGGTTATTTATCATACCCTTTGATGAACCTTTCGTTGAATAAATTTGTTTACTTCAATCTTAATTTTTAAACATTTTGCCCATGTTGTCCTCATGTATAGCCGTGGAGATGGTTGTTTCATTTTAGGATGATGCCTAGTCGTGTGTTCCACCACACACCGCCAGGTGGCGTCCCCACAGAAATTGGTGGAGTTGTCGAGTTCGAGTCGATAGAGCTGCCCTACAACTTCTCCCTCACCGTCAGCTATGACACAGGTATAACTACGTGCATTTTACAGTAGCCCAATTAATGGCTCATAGTTAACATATTCATCTTATTTTAATGCTCTTGTTGATTATGAATAAGTTATCTCTAATCAATTAAAAACGTTTCAAAATGTAATAGGATTTCGCAAAATTGTAATTTATTAAGTTGGAATTCCTAATTACGCAATTGCTTTATTACAAATGAATTTAATCATCAACCTCTTCAAATACTTGCTTGGTGACCTTTAGTTTACCTTATTGCTTCTTGTTAATTGATACAGATAAGTCGAGGTATGATCGAGCCCCCGATGGTGGAGGCACGCTACCTAATACCCCCTCTACTCCCCGCCCTGTCACTATACCGGCTTACCCCGAGAATCAGGGGACCATTCTGTATGTGGGCAACTCCATAGAGCAGAGGGGTGCAGTCAAAGATAGGTCCCCGGAGGGTGTCTTCCTCATTCACAATATCAAACTCAGAAAAGGTGAGTCTATATTCTTCATACATAATATCATACTCAGAGAAGCTGAGTCTATTTTCTTCGTACACAATATAAAACTCAGGAAATATGAGTTTATCTACTTCAAATTTGAAATGATGGCTCTATCTAATGCCGACTTGACTAAAACATTAAGCACGATTTTAAAATAAATTTACCATATTTAGCAATCTGACGTTAAAGTAATTTACGGACCACGAGCACTTAATTAGCTCAATCTTAATTAGATCACCGAAGAGAAATATATTTCATGAATGAGCAACATATTTGAGCCAACCAGTTTATTTTATCTTTGTTTTCAGGAGTTGTGACGGAGCTTTTCGGGTATTTTGTGCGCGCGAACCCGGTGATAATTATGGTGTTCCGACCGACCAAGTTCGAGGAGGTGTTTCAGGTGGTCGGGCAGTATAAATATTACCCGGAAAACGTTCCCAGAGCAATCAGTGTAAGTCACAATTTAGTGTCATAATTACAGCTTTAAAATACGATTAATCTAATCGACGAATGACAGATATATAAATTATTAGAATATTACAGTAGGTGTTCAATACAATTCGCGTGTTGACGACCAGTGACCTGCGTTATATCGAATTCCGTGTTATATTTATTTACATCATCATACGTATATATTTGAATATTTTTAATAAATAATATGTTTTGTATGTACTCAACCAGCATATCATACATTTTGTCCCCAGATACCACTTAAGCCCGGAGAGTATATATTTGTCGAGGACAACGACATCTTGGGTTTCACAAACGAGTACGAGCTGGGTAGTGTCGCCTACTCGTTTGACAGCACGGGGTCGGTGCAGGATGTGGGCCCTTACTCCGCCCCTGTGCCAGAGAAGGGGAAGCTCGAGGTGGGGGACGCCGTCACTGTCAGCACCGTCGGCATGCCGTACGACTTCGCGCTAGGGGTCAAATACGATACAGGTGAAGGTCATCATCGCTTAGCGACGATTTCTGAAATGTCACTTAAAAGTGTTTTACTGGCATATTTGAAACTTGACAGTAAATTATAATTACTAATCAATTTTAAATGAATGAATTTCCTATTTTGAACAGCAGTTGAATTAACACAATATGGACAAGCGCCGACGATTCCGCCGATTAAAACGACGACCCTTCCCACATCAACGGCTGCCCCTACACCTGGCAAACCTCCCGTAAGTTACTCCAACAAACTCAGTCTCCTTATTTGCGTTTAATAATATTGTAAATACAGTAGATCCTCCTTATAACGCGGTAGATCCTCCTTATAACGCGGGCAAAGGGACACACGCCCTTTATTCCTAAGGTCGATCCGCGTTATAAAGAACAGTAGAAAAACCAAATCAGGGGCCACTGCTGCCCCGCGTTATATCAAACCGCGTTATATCGAGCATCTGTTGAATATTAATGATTCTGAACCCTGCTGATTTCTCCCCTCTTATCGCCCAGGGTAAATTTGACACCGCTGAGAACGAGCTTGGCGGAGACTTCCTGCGGAGCGTGACGAGTTACGTGCAGGCGGGCGCCAGGAAGACGTTCCTCCTCTCCGACCTCGTCTTCCCCGAGGACGCCAAGGTGACGGCGTTCTGGGGATATTTCCTCAACAGGGGGAGCCTCCAGTTCCAGGTATGGCGGGAGATGGACAAGGAGGACGGGTTGTTCCGTCTGGTGGCGCAGAAAAGGCACGAGGTGTCCGGGTCTCTAGGCTTCCAGGAGGTATGTTAATCACACATCAAGGCTATATAATAAATTGCTACAGTCTAAATTTTAATAAAACTTATACTTAATATTTAGAATATATCACTCACACATATACATATCAAAGCACCGTGTCATCGAATTCAGACTATGTTCATTAATTGACAAATAAAGTATAACACGTGGAGTATCCATATAGCTACTATTGAGGGTTTTTCACTTTTTTATTTGTATTTTCCCTTCAGGTGTTGCTAGACGAGCCTATTGTCGTCCGCAAAGGCGACTGTTTGGGATTTACCAACGAGAATGAGACGGGATTACTGGGACACGCGTTTGAAGCGGTTAGTCTCTACTACACTGATGAAGGCCAGAACGCTCAGCCCGGAGATGTCCTTCCGTTTGACATCCTCTCCTTCCCGTATAAATTCTCCATGGCCGCCACCTACACACTTAAAGATGGTGAGTACATCTCTAAATCACCTCCAATATGTTTAAATTGTACTGGAAGGTATTGTTATATATCAAACGTCTAACTGAATGAATAATGCATTTAATACATGATGTCAAGTTTCATACTGGATTGGGAAAAGGTTGCACGTCTGAAATGCATGACAATTATATCAGACAATATTGGATTACATTAATATGTATTTTAAAAGCTAAACGTACATGCACTTTCCTAGTTTTGAAAATAAATTGCATCAATGTGTCCAAGATTTATACAGTGAATATCTTACAGGCCTGCCTATTTGGTACATTTGGTATTCTTGCTATTCTAATCGATAAGTTGCACATTTGCAGCGACCACTAAAGTAGTACCGATGACTACAAGTAGTATGAAAAGTAGTACGACCACACCTAGTAGTACTTCCACGGTCACATCAGTGTCATCTTCCTCAAGCACAAAACATACTCAGTCAAAAACAACATCTACTCCATTATCAAATATAGGTATAAGGCCAATATTTAGCTAGGCGTGTCGCAGGCTTTTAGAGCATATCATGTGAAAGATTCAGCAACCAATCACATGTGCACAAATTAATTAATGAATAATCACTTGATTAAGGGGCACATCTCTTTGTAACTTAGGCTTAGAAAGATCAAAGATTGAATAGCACCTTGAATTAATTGTTGAAAAATCGTGTTGTTATTCTCTGTACATACATCTTTTAATATGAATTAATACTGTGAATGTAAGTAATCGAATTCTTGTTCTTGTGGTGTAAGGGTCTATTATCTACATTGACTCTGACATCTTTGACTTATGATCAGATTCAAGAGCCATCACTTTACTATGACTTCGAATGTGATTATCTTATCTTTCAAATGAATTAATGTACAAATGTTTTCAATAATTAACATCGATATTTTTCTCTCTTTGTCTGTATAATTTTTCTAGTTCCACCTCGATCAGTGACGCAACTGCCACCTTTAAAACCTGAGGACTTTCCTGGTATGAAAGAGTGCACAAAACTTTACTAACATAATCAAAGGCCACGCTTAGTTTTTAGACTTTAATTATCGGTGATTGTTACGTTTGTTTCATGCCATGTTATATTATCTCTCTCGGTTAGCCTAGATCTTTTTGATTTGGTAGCGATAGTTATATCAATGTTGATATTCAAATGTCTTTTATTTTCATATCATATTTTTAAGCACTTATTTATTGACTATCATTTAACTTATGATGGCGATTTTCAAGCTTTGGGCTGAGGAATCAGTGGTGTAAAGATGTGTAAAATGGTGTTGCCAAACTTAATCTCAGATCATGCTTGACTACAATGTGTTATTAAACAGATGTAATATCGTTCATAATTGATAACGGAAATGAGGGAGTTTAGTTTCAATGATTTAATACCTTTATTAGATAAATTTTATCACCGGGCGGTTACAGATTCACAATACTCCATGATATCACAAGTTATTAATATTCTGTCATTTCCTTTATTAACATTATTTGAGCTTGCAAATGCTATACAAAAAACTAATTGCTTGAAATTATGCTTTCTTGTAGATGATACGACTACCTCAAAATCACCAACAACCAAGGTTAGCTTTTATCTACAGCGTTTTGAATAATTACCCCATAAGCAGATTCAATTCGCTTTTTCGCCACCAATCTTAGATATTTTTATAAGATAATGTAATAAACCTTTCAGAGAAACCCGAATGCTGCTCAGTCCGTAACAGGAGAAGGTAGGTTACCAGGGTACAAGATGGACAGACGATATATATTACTATTATCTAGTTGTTATTTAAATTAAATGTGCTTTTCTTCGAATGAGTGTACTAATGTTTCTGATCTCGGTTTTCCTTCTAGTTAAGCGTACATTTCTTGAATCTTTTTTATGTTTGGCTTAAGCGGGTTTCTCTGACTGCGAGTTTCCGTTTCCATGGCTACAGTTGACGATTCAATTTCATTTCAACAAATAACAACCCGAAACTAAAACAAGACTCGCAATCCAAATAGCCGATGAGCATGTGCCACAATACTTTCTATAAAAACAAATTGTATATTCGGTGGCGATATTCTATTATTTACAGAAGCCAAACTGTCTAAAAAAGACGCCAATTCGATGATGAGTTTCATGCTCTGGATATACAGTCACGTTCTTGGATGAGATCAGCATTTGCAACCATGGAAACACGTTTCTTGAATCACGGAATAGTGAAACTTTCAGTCAGAGAAACGTCCCGCTGCCAAATATAACCCGGTTATCATTTTTATTTATCAATTGTACGTTGCTATCGCCCAATTTCCAGGGAGCAAGTTTTCATGGCTTAACAACCCGGATGCGTTGCTAGGTCTGTTTGTCTGGCTGTGCGTGCTCACCGTTTTATTCATCATCATGTGCGTCCTCCTCTGCTGCCGGCGTCACCGGAAGCGGAAGGACATCGACCGGCGCTACTTCGCGCGTGCGTACACCGCGTCGGGGACGCGCGTGCCCTCGGCGTACACGACCGGCGGTCTGAAGGACGATCAATCTATAGACTATTTTAACCCGACGATAGGTGGCAGCGTCAGAGGACCTAGCAACGGCAACCTTAACAACCACAACCAGGCCACCAACGGGAGGGGATCACCAAGGAAACCAGGTGACGGATATTCAAGAATGTGATTTCGATATTTATGACCAAACAGGACCGTTTCTCGAGAATGTCTGCTAAATAATTTCTTTGTTTGGCAGGAGATGATTGAAACTTCTCTTCCCCCAGAAGCCACTATATCTTTCAATTCTTAATTAAATTTAACACTGAACATTTAAAAGTGCTGCTGAGATTGACGCATTATTCCGAGGATATATGTTCAGCATTAAGCCACCTAATGTGCTTTAAAACTTGCTCAAGTTTTGTGTATCATGTTTGTTTCAGGATTATATCGTCGGGTTGAGCTTTAGAATTGTGGTGTCACCATCGTCATACACATTGCATGTAAACATATGATCATTATGTAACAGTTTTATCTGCTGCTCAACTTTGCACGTACGCCATTTATTTATGTCTGACTTACAGAGCAATGTAATATCATAGATACTCGGGTATAACCTGTATAAAACGAGGTTCGATTTTACACTGTTTTATTATATCTATTTTAAGATGACTCTTCCTCTGCGATTGTGTATCCTGGGGTTGAATCAGTGGACGTATTTTAGAGAGCTATTAATGGTTATGAACATGAAATACTCGTTTTATATAGAATCACATGATTATAAAGGTAACAACGCTGCATGAATAATGATCTTCATCTCTGATATAATCATTAATATAATGACTTTAAGTACCAACTGAATCTGAAAACTGCCATTTGTAAAACATGAAACATTTAGGAGACCCTCTATAAAGTGCGGGTAGCGGGAGACAAGCCCCCGATGGAAATGCTTTATAGCATATTGACTTAATATTCATAATTATTCACGTCTTTAGGCCAGCGTTATAGAGAATAATAAAAAGTAATTCGCGGGACAATAAATATATATGTTGCGTCATATAGAATCCTATTATAGAGAGGGTCTACTCACCCTAAACGATCTGTCACACTAAATCATATGTCTTCTAATGAGTGTAAATAAAATTATTTTAACAAAGCAAACCAGTTCAGTTCAGGTTAAAGAAAACGATCCTAATCTCGAAATTGGGTTGACGCGTCAACATTTCCATGGGGAAGGAAGTCATTTATCTCCATCCGCCTTACTCGCCTGAAACAGTTAGTCAATCATTTTACGAAGTGTAAATTAAATTATTAGCCAATATCAACTTAAATGTTTCGGCTGTGATGACTGAACGGATTTGATCATATGTTCAATCCGCAGATTTCTGAAAGGTATTGGGAATCATGAAGATCGATATGAGTCATAATTACGGCCACTCAGTGCCAATTGAATGATTGCCCATGTAATTCATGTGTCAATCAAGCTTGAACAGTAGTAATGGAGTCTGGATAGGGGGTCCTAATTGGCCATGGAGGTTGGGTAATCATGTAAAAAAAAATACTACTATAAGTAGTAAACACTACTTGAATACAAAAGGTATAGGTATACATTGAGAAAAATATGTAATTGAAATATACTGCAGGTTGAATGCAGAAAAATGTGTGATGCTAGCTAAGCTTTTTTTTCTATTGCCATATTATTCTAGTCCACATTATTTTGATGAATAAAAATGTTTTTTTACTTTTTTACTCATGTGTGCTAACTACATGCTTGTACTTTCATTAAAAGTAG
>JAXGGS010081096.1:43598-54508 GCA_035585475.1 Armandia brevis | reverse complement strand
CGTTTATCTCTAGGTTCAGATGCAGTGAAGGGGAAAAGCAATGCAATGGAACTATAATGTACTAATGTTTTATTACACTGTTAGAGCATTAAATGAGGCTTGAGTAGTACAGATTGGAAGATGTACATATACTCAGTATAATCTCTTGAAACCTTCTCAGCCATGTTATATATTTAGTCATGTACAAAATACGTTTTTTGTGTAAACAGTCTGATCAATTCATATACACTTGTTCAGCATTCTACGGAATTTTAATAAAAAACATGTATCTCACACTATATCATTTAATTCCCCATTTAGTAACATGTAGTATGGTTTAGCCTTTACGGGGATGTAAGGAAATACATAAAATGTGGTGAACAAAATGTATGGTTAAGAAGTTAATATTTCGTGTCGTGTATACGTTTGGAATGAACACATTTTACTCTTTGTGTTATGGTAACTTATAATGTATTATTGGGGTGCCCCAGACGGGATATTTAGCCCAAATCATTCTATCTTAACGTATGATACTTGTATTACTAAATTTCAAAGGTAGCACCAGAATCCTCTCTTGAGCCATACAAATTGCAATTAAATCGATTCTTATCATAGTTACAGTTCCCAGACCTTATTCATATATATTAAAAGTTGCGAATGGTATGAATTTCTCAAAGTTAGAAGTAATTAATTAATTAACACATCGTTCAAGTCGCCGTACATTGGAATTGAAATTACAAACCTACATGGTTAAACTAATAGATCTATCACACAAGTAGTTAACATCACAGGTAGTTACTGGAGTACAAACAAACAATCATCTCCCGCTCATCATTCTGACATGGAAGGATCGTGCGAGTATTGTAAGGCATAAAAATCGAGCTTCTGAACTAAAATAATGCACACCAAGAACTCGGTTACAATGGGAGCCATAAGTACTGCTCAAAATGTTTTTCCAATTAATTACCTCAAACCAATACATTAAACTAAAACGTTCATTGCACACAAATCTGCTGTATTTCATCATCGCTAGTAGCACATTGTTACCCTCCCAGTTCGTCGTGCACACACTATATATGATTTTAAGTATGAAGATTGGGAAATAAAATATATATCGATAATTGTATTGACCTCACGTTGTTACGACTTCAGTGGTACACATTTGTGATTACTTTCCAAAGGTACATGTACTTAATACAATACCTGGCGCTTCTTCGCTGGACGTCAGTACATCATTATAAGCACAGTAAGTTCAGTGTAGAAATATATATAATAATATGTATAGTACATGGAATGATACTGTTAAATCTGCGATGAGTGTACAAAAAATAGATGAATGATAGAATATCGGTTACACATATTATGCCTCCGAATCGTCACCAACAGTTAGTAAATATGGTGTCTCTGTGTTTTCCTCGCTGTTCGTCAGCAGCGTGATTTTACTAGACTTGCTTCCCACTGTGGTTTCCCCGCCACTGCTTTCACGAGTAATCTCTATTTTCTGCACTTGCACGACTGACGTGCCACCATCGACATGGTTTGTCTCTGAGGTTTCCATTTGGTATGAGGTAGTTTGCGATTCGGGAGCCTTCACCAGAGGAGGCTGCGACAGATTCTCACCCTTCCCTTTGGAGGGTGTCGGGTTGTGCTGATCGTCGATGCGAACGTAATACGCCATTCCTCCTTTCGGAGTCGAGCGGCGTTCCTGAGGAATCTCATCAGGAAGGTCATTGAACTCAGTTGCGGTTATATCGAACGCCAATCCTCCGCCCGATTTTCGACGGATATTCGGTGATTTGGACTTTCGTTCTGGGCTCGATGAACGACTTGAGGTCGGCGAATCGCTCGAGGATCCCTTCTTGACCCCAACCACGCCACTGTCCGGACTCTCCGAGTCCTTCAGTTTTCTGGCGTCCTGTCCATCGTCGTCGGGAGAAGCTTCCTCCTCCTCGCCGTTTTGTGACCCAGACATCCCGAACTGTTGTAGGAGAGAGGGCTGATCCCCGAAATAATCTCTTAGCACCGCTCTCATCTGGTCCTCCTCGATCTCAACCACCTCATCTTCGTTGTCATCCTCTGTCGATCGTTTTTTATCCTCGTGGTTGATGCGGACTTTTTCGTTGCGGAAATCACCATTTAGATCGACGTCAACGTCCATGAAATCAATCTGACCTGAATTATCTTCATCTAAGTCGTTCTCGATCAGTGCCACCTTTTCTTTCAGCATCTCAACATCTACCTCAACCTCGGTGTTTTTGTTCTCATCAAGCTTAACTTTCTTATCCTCTGTCTCTGCATCAGACTTTTCACTCGAGCCAGTGCTGAGTCTCTTGCGACGAGGAGCAATTGGCTCTCCCTCTGTTTCGATGGAAACTGTGGCAGCAGGTTCAATCATATCTGCGGCTACACCGGGCAATGCACTTACCAGATCCTCTATTTTGTCTTTCACATCTGCCTCAACTATCTCTACCTTTCCACAAGCCGTTTCCACTATCTCAGATGTCACGCCATTAACTGTGTTTGTTACATCTGCGGAAATGTCACTCTGTTTTACGTCAGGTACGTCTACGCTCACCTCAGATTCATCAGCGCTCACTTCGGGCATTTCAACACTCACTGCACCAGTTGCATCTTCCGCGTTTTCTGCGTCGATAACTAACTTGACATCTGCAGGTTCGTCTATATTAGAATTGTCTAGATCAACTTTCACATCTGGCACGTCCACTCTTAGATTCATTTCACTAGCTGCCTTCCTCCGAGTGAACTCATCCAACTTCTCTGCTGGGATTTCATTAAGCGAGACTGATTTCTCGAGGTTGGCGTCAGGCATGTGGATCTGAACCTCGGCGGATAGGCCCCTCTCATCTCCGGATCTCGGTACGTCGGCTTTGCTCTCTGTGGCGTCGGGGATGGAGAAATTTGAGACGGACGAATGAGCGTAGTCTGTTTCAGAGACAGAAGATTCCTCGTTCACCAGTTCCTGTTTGTTTTTCCATTTCTTCAGATGGCCTTCCTCCACGGACTTGGGAAGAGGTCCGCTGCGCTTCATCTCGCTGAAAGTGCGTCGTGGACCGAGAAGTCCGTCCTGTGTAATTTGTCTGATGTCGTCCATAGATTGGCTTTTGTAAAGCGGATGGTGCAGATCGCCTTTAGCGTCCGCTTCAGACTTGGTGGGAGATTTCTGCTCGTCAAGGGAGACGGGGGCTTCCTTCTGCAGCTTTAACTTGACGGGGTACGGAGAGGCGTAACTCAGAATGGTCAGCGCATCCTCGAAAACCATGTTCTCAAATGAGATGGTAATACCTAGAATTCGATCTCCTGTAAGAAAAAAGGAAATATCTATTGGAAATACGAATTGATCGAGAATCTGTATGACGCGAGTGTTCGATCGTTACCATACCATACCTGCTTTTATAAGTCCGGATTCGCTGGCTGGTCCTCTGTTGAGCACTTCTCGGACAAAGATTCCGTCTCTGAGGTTCCCGCAGATGTTGAAGCCGAGTCCGATAATATCCTGGCTCTCTAAATATACACTCACTGTTTCTGGATCCTAAGTAGCGAGACAATTAACACAGTTGTTATGACCTAGGGTTGATGCAAATCTAATTCAATATCGGGAACTTTAATTTATAGATTCAAGATTTTTAGATTTGTTTACAGATGTTTAATCAAAACATAAACAAATCTTGTACGTGTATAAGAGTCTTAGAATAACTTCAAGTAGGTCAGTGTATTCATCATGGCTCCTCTATGATTATCAAGTAATGTATCGCTTTACTCTCACATGAAAGGACAACCATTAATCAGAACCTCGATAAAAGCTTTCGCTGAATTGAACACAACTATTGTGCGGATGGAGTACTACACGAGTTAAAAAGTAATAAGTCGACCGGGTACAATAGCTCGGCTGACAAACCCTAACCTGTCACCGTATAACCTTGCGCTGGGGAACAACAAGGACATCATACTGTTGTGAAATTCTGCGCATTCTTGTGCGGTAAAAACCTGACGCTGCTCATGTGTAGGACAGCACATTAAACATCAGTTTATGATTCAGGTGACTTAGTAAGCCATATAATTATGAATGCTGGTGTTCATTGGAGAGCGGCGCTCGGTGGTGGATGTAGGTGGTTGTCATCTACATAATAATATGTTTTGTTGGTGAAATAAGTAACAGACTCGTAAAAGTTCATGTTTGAGCATACTACAGGTGTCAAAAGCGTCCTTTGTTAATCATTCCCCGTGAAAAGGAACACATAGCGGATGGTCTTAGCTGCGGCATGATTACGGCGACCGACTATAAAGAGCACGGATCCGGAGGACTGCACTGATCATTAAGGGCTGGAGAAAATAGCTTTCAGAATGTGGTAAACAGTGGCACTAATCTTAAATCAAAACCAATGGGTCTAAAAGAAATATTGAGTTACGAATGTTTTGGTTAAGTATGACTGCTGGTCAGGAAAGTTAATTCACCTATTAAGGGAAGTGGTCTAACTTACAAATTTATACAACGAATTAAGTTAGTCCTCTCGGAGAACAAAGGTTCTTGGCGATAATCTTTAAAAACCCTTGCTTACCTGTGCTTTTGTAGACACACATATAATTATGAGAACTTGATGATCTGTAAGAGAGTTCCAATATCTGAATTACATCCCACGATGTTTCAAGGAACAAGTCGCTCTCATCGCTATCAGATTATATTTTTAGATATTTGATAACTAGTTATGCGTTCAGATGTATGTCCCAGACGACTAACATAGCTTCCGAAATGACTAATATCGCATGCGGAAACAGCGTTTCATTTCTCACATTTGCAATTCCGAATTGCGTACCGGATATTTAAACGCAAATGGCGGCATTTGATCTTTTAAAACGCACTGTTTACTGGAAAAGGACGCCCCGGCGTCTCTGGTATTCAATATTTTTTCCGTATAAAATTTTTATGAATGTCGCGTTGCAAGGGCGACGACCAGCTAATGGGCGTCATTCACTTCGTTTACGGGCCAAATTTCATACTGATAAAACAGCGCTTTCAAACAGGTCAAATGATGGAATTAAATTAACACAGTTACGTGATGTATACAACATTCATGAATCAGTCTAGGTTTACGCGCGCAAAAACCACTCACTGCAAATTCCAGCGCTAAGGCTTACATCTTGTATTGTGATTGCGCTTTGAAGATGTCAGAATGTACTAGAGCATGTCCGCGAAAAATACCTCTATGTTCACCCGAAAGGGGGGGGGGGGGGTATTCAGCAAACTTCAGCTCTATGCACCTATTTTGCAGTTATTATCACCATAATTTGCAAATGCACTAACATTTTGGGAAACAGCGAGTGCAGTATTGAAATCTTTTCACCAGTATTCATAAATGAGCATAGTTACAACCAGTAATTGCGGGCAGCTTTTTAGTCGATGAGGGTAAATACGATCAGGTGTTCACGTAAACATTGTCAATTGATTTCAGAAATGATAGCGTTCAACCACAAGCTGCCATAATGCATGTTTTATCCGTCGTGAAAACTTTGTTCTGATAATCTTTTACCAACCAATTTGACACATTAAAATACAGCTAGCCCGCTATACTGATATTGAAGTCCCCAGTTACAAATACAACACGTACACCAAGACATTCCATATTATAATATGGTTAAATTACCATCGCATTGAAGCTGTTGTCCAAGGATCCTCGCGAGCCCGACTTTTGCAGTGGTCCTGGTTTCCCGACATCGCGCTGTTGAGAATGCCTGAATTCTGCGTCCAAATTTCTTCTGGTGGACGCAGACTGACCAACTGCTGACACTTCTTCGATCTTACTATTCTGATGATAGATAAAAAAAAAGAAACGATAACTGTAAAGGTCACAAGGTCATAATAATTGTCATGAATATAAAACAGGGCGGAAGACTAAGCGCCAAGTCGTCGTATGAAAAGATACCGCTGCAATTAAACTTTTTTACATTTGAGCTGTAAATCATGGGATACATATGTGCACGTCCACAATAGCTCCGCACTGTATTTAACATCTCGTTCATACATTAAAACATATAATGTACAGGGAATCCTTTAATTTGTATTCTCTTGTGAGCTATATGTGATACCTAAGGGGACATCACCTCAGGCCAAACAGAAGCTAAGAGAAACCACAGTATCGGACACCCAGCAAAGGCAAGGGCATCTCGATGTTGCATGAGGTTCTTCCATTGCTTACAATGCAGACCCTGCTCCCTAGTGACAAAAATATAATGACAGTGCTTTGTTCTCTTTGCACACAATAAATGATACCAGAAAGTTGTGGGACACCTAGCATGCGCCTGGCAGCCCAACCCTGACTGTCCGAGTAGACTCGCACGATTGAATCAATAATAGGTCAAATAAGAACGTTGTGGGCGAATCATGTGTATCATATAAATATGAGGTGAGTTAACATCATTAAAGGAGTAAATGTCAATCATAGAGTAGTGGAGCAATTATAACCTCCATAATAATGGCCCTCGGTAACTGGTAACCGGGTAGATTGGCGCACATTTCTATGATTTAATACATGTGATACCGTCATTCAGAAGGAGCCAATTATGTTTATAGATGTGCAATATTTGAGGAAGGATTGCTCCTTTTAATTTCCTTATTAAATAGTCAATTCCGTGAATTTAAACTAGGCTACACGTGGGATGTTATAACATGTTATCAATTAACAGAAATATGTGGAATTGACTGATTGTGACACTGTTTAGGTTGTTAAGTAATTCCAGAAAAGTATTTGTGGAACTCGAAATAGTATCAATTTTCGAAAATGATGAATTGTCGTCTTTTTCTCACATATGTTTAAAGCGTCATCGCTACGCGGCGTCACATAGTTGACTTTAGCGAGAGAACATGTCGATTGCTTTTCAAGGTTTGAAACTTATGACCTTTCAGTGCACTAGTGACTGATCGGGGTCTGGCAAATTTCAAATACCATGGTAGGAACTTACCACAAATCTTTAAATCAAACACAAACAAGCTTCAATGCCTGTTCAAATAGGATCAAATTGCGTCGGCAAAGAGGTTTTGGTTGCCGATATAATGTCACTTAAACTTTAAACAGCAGGGACGAATACATACTTTTCTGCGAACTATTTTGCTGTAACATTTAAGCAAACTGATCCAAAATATCTTGACTCCGGCATTTCTATTGTGTGGCGCGCAGTTTGGGTGGCAGCACATCAAACAAAAAAACTTCTGCTGAATTTGACGCATCTTCGGAGATAAACTCATCCGGGTTTATATTCTATGAGTCTTGCTTTCAACGGTTTCCTAATTGTGTCTGTCTATTGCCAAAAAGAAGGATGACTAGTTTTATATGTTTTCAGTTTGATACTTACTTTGTTTGGACTATCGTATTCCCTGCATTCAACGTAACCTTGAAATCCTGAAAGAAAATATTAAGTGATTATTTAATTGTTTCTATGAATTCGTTAACTTAAAAACATTACTGAATCATAACATTTTTCTTACTGCTTTTCTTAAGTTGTTTCTAGCAGCGCTAGTAAAATATGAAATTTCATTCATTGAACAACATGGGCAATGAATGGAAACGTTACTGTGCAGTCTATATACTTTTTACTAGCACTGCTGTTCCGCCGACATGACACCCCCAAAAATACGACCTACAGAAATGCTTAAAGGCACGTGAATAGACAGATTTTATCCATCAAATATCCTTACGCTGAAGGCTGCACCATTTCCGGAACGCGTCTATATATCTAATATGCATATATATTCCACGATAGCACATCTCGGAACAACAGTGCGAGCACCACACCAGTGGCTATGCATTACTGTCAGCTGATATTGCAACTTCTCCCCAGATTCAAGGACAACATTCGTAATTAATCTTGGGCAAATTTATGAAATAATCATCTGCCAAACAAGGCATCTAAGGCCCACGTAAGTTAAACAAAATGCCTACACTTTATTGTTTATTCAGTAGGCCCAATATATTTTGGTGAACATTTGGTTTACCCCATACCGGTACATACAGGACATATCTTATATCTAATATAGCTGACATCTCTCCCTGCTCCACTGACAGTGAACACTAGAGTCTGCGGCTTGGAAAATGAAACGTGGAGTTAAACAGTTTTACTGAGATCCGGGCTATTGACAGGCAACAAAATGCACGCAGTGGCGGCTATGTATCAATGACTCAGGGGTTCGTGGGATGGGTTTTCCACCCGACAGCGATAATCACAGTCAGCGTCTTCATCGGTAGCTATCAGTACATACATTAAGCTCCGACAACAGCTAGCGGCCTGTCTCACCATCAGGTCGTTCTATCACCTGAAGCAAGGTTAGCAAGAGTGTCTCCCGGGGTGTTTCAATAACTCTTTAGTAGCAGGGTGTCAACTTAATAATAAATAGTGCACGTGAGTTATATTGTCCGATGTGCTCTTCGTATTTTTTACGATGATCGGAGTGCATCAGTAGTGGACAGAGGTATCTGAATTAATACAGCCGATCGCATAATAAAAAACCAGAACATTATTTGTATCCTGAGCGATTTTCCGACGTTTTTTTAAATCCCCACCCAAGGTGATATCTGTTCACGAGAATGTCTCAAAGTAACAAAGCAGGAGGTCGTGCATTAAAAATTTAGTTTTGTAGAAAAACGACAAGCCGGTCATTACGAGTACTTTGCGCACTAAAGCAGGAATCTGATATTGTTAAACTCCTCAATATCCAATTGACAACATCCCGAATCCAACACTTTAACGTGCATGTCTGCGAAGGTTATTCGCAATTCAAGTTGTAAACAGTTGAATCAAGAATTAGTGGGCCCCGTTTTGTGCATGTTGCCCGAGCAAATCTTACCCTGAGGCAGTCACAAGTGTCTGACAAGTGAGGTAATGCTTCAACAATTGACTGTTGTAGTGGATTCTATAAATACCCAGGGGACATGTTGCTAAGGAATGATATCTTACGAAATGGGCAAGTGACAATGTCGCACGCCAAACAGGTTTCACCAGATAAATTCCGTATTGAGAAAGGCGAATGTTTGAAAAACTAATTTATCAAGAAAATTTAATGTATCGCTAATCACCACATGGAATTATTTCTCGATACCGCTATAATACGCGAAACCGATAATTGTATGCTGTCCTAACCGATAGATATTGTATTTATTCATAAAGGACGGGGCATATCTGCTCTATTTTAATAGAAAACCCCACTCACACTATCGTAAAGATCTAGTTTTTTATTGTAATAACTCTAATTACGCTTTCGATCTTGAAATCTAAACATCACAGCATTATTGCCATAGCTGCCTTGGACTGTCAGACTTTCAGATGATATCTTGGTAATATTTCCATATACGCTCGTGTGAATGAGTCAAATTGCACTTGACCCGGCTTATAGCAGCGGGATAGGAACGGTAATAAATTACCAGGGAAAACAAACCCGTAGATTAGAGGGCAAATCAAAGGAAAATGCCCTAACATTAGCCACGCCGATGCTTCTGTTTAGCGTCCCTGGAGGATGCGGAATGCCATGTAATTCGCCTGTAAAGGCAGTTGGCTGGGTTCACGCAGGCATAACCTCGTGGCCATTCACCAACCGAAACAATGCGCAGGTGAGACAATAGCTATTCCTGGATAATCCGCCCACCAGATTGTCACCTGTCAGGTAATAACCCTCCAAATCTACAGGGGTGACGCCAATCATCCATGGATGATTCACCATGCTGCCAATCGAACACGAAGCAGACAATCGCACCAATTCTCTGTCAAATCGGAACTGCTGTCGCGGTCACAGAGTTCACATAATTAACAATGTTGACATTTGTTGTGGAAGTTCAAGTAGATTCGCCCGTATTTATAAATTCATTTGATACGCGCTAATTGTCATTCAGTAGCTAATCGGAATTTCTTTCATTTCTTTAATGAAACCCACGAACGGAATCATGAGCGACAGCATTCGCTATCCTCAGGGAGTCGTCCGAATAGACAATCAGGCCAACAACATCAGCTATCCAAGTTTAAAGCTTTTCTTTCAAGGGCAGTGTGATGGCGCAACCAAGTGTAGAGATTCAGAAGCCAGAAATTTGATAGTTTACACCTATCCCGCGACGTTTTAAAAGCAGCGTTGACGCCGCTATAATCTGTCCCATTAAAAATAACGTGCGGCTCGCAGGCAGGTTAACCACGGTTAAAGTGATAGACTTGTTACTGAACCTGGTGATGCGCGGCTTGTTGAGCCATAAATCTTGGCTCATCTCCAGCGCCGTATTGAGGTTTGTGTGATAGAAGCGGCGAGTTGAGGTGATATTGTTTCATTGGTATTTGTAGAATGCTGCGTTCTGGCCGACTGCCAGGGATATGCTAACGCATCTCACCTTTGCGATGAGATCACGGTTTTAAATCACATGTTTTACAGTGACCACTGGTTGAATGACTTGACCTCTACCATTGCGGGATGGGCAGGTATATAGTATACAATCTGCATTAAGTACACATGATTCACACCTGTTAGCAAATCACAATAAATCAGGACCAAAATATTAACCTTGACCAATGATAACCATTCAATATTAGAGTGCGTCGGTAAAATGCCTATTCGTGACACAAATACAATGTTTTTTCGGAGATTTCATGAACATGACAAATTGTGATGTGTTTTTACAAAGTCATTGACTGAGAAATACCTTTATCCTTGTGTGCTGTCGCCTCCTCTATTCGGTCCACCGTTTTTACAGGGGTGGGCGAGTACATTTCCGTGCCATCAAAGCTAGGATTGACATAGGTATGCTCAGCGGTGCCTCCCAATTTCTTTTCCTCATCTTCTTTCGCTGCAAAAAGGAATTGTACTCTGTTAAGACCTTATCGACAACTTCCGGACTATGTTTATCTTATCAAAGAATTAACTATCCTCTTCGTTGATATAAAGAACG
>JAXGGS010081096.1:0-11971 GCA_035585475.1 Armandia brevis | reverse complement strand
AAAACCGTTGGTTGTAAACATAACAAAGACATGTTTAATTCTCGACTACCGGTGCGAGTATTTTAGTTTTCCAACTTTATAGGGTCATGCCTGAGGTTTAAATATGTTATTTTCCTACATTGAATATAACAAACAATTCCAGTTTCACAGATTGTAATTCGTGAAATAAAGTCAATTAAAGCATTAAATATAACTCTGTGTTCACTGAGACTCAACTATCTAACGATGCAGTGTGTGATCTACAGTATCACCGACAATTCAAGTTATGTTTGTTCGCCTTATACAGTGAGCAAAAGGTCCCATGTACATGTATACTGCTATAGACTAGAGATAAACATTACAGACGATAACACGTTTATCTCGTATATTCTGGGGAAATGGGGTTGCTTTTGAGTGTAGCACAAAGTGAACAAACAGTAGATTGCCATGATACAATTTATTATGAGCATCTATGCTTCAGCACTCTCATCATTCTCCATAAGCCAACCTGGCCTACCTGATACAACGATTCATCAAATGAATTCCTCATACCCATATTAACCAAAGTATTGGTTAAAGCCCTACCCATGTAGAACTCGAGGGAGATATAGTAGATCCTCTACGGGAATATGAAATTGAAATAATGGTAGGTGAATGGTTTGGTAATGAATTTTCAATCTCACCTGATACAAAGCTTCATCAAACGCACTCTGGACTCCCAGATTAACCATAGTGTTTGTGAGTGTTCTTCCAATGTAGAATTCCAGTGACAAATAATATATTCTCTGAAATATATTGTTAATTGCGACACGGAAAACTTAGTGTCGATTTTAATAAGCTATTACACATTCAATAAATCACGAAGATATATTTTGTGAGACTAAACGGGCCTCAGCTGATAGATGGTCTCTTTAAAATAGCACAGAATCTGTCATAGATAGCATTGGGAATAGGTAGTAATAAGGTAGGGCCAATAATGTATGATGTATAATTTATTTTGTTATAATGTGAAAATCTACATGACCAGGGAAAATTCTGGTCAACCAAGCATAAAGCATTACATGTGCGGACAAAAAGAATTGTGACAACTAGTGTGTTGGCTATGCTTTATATTAAACTTATTAGAAACGTATTGGTATACAATGTATATAAGAAAAGACACAAAAGCTAGGACCAATTATAATACCCCTTTTTAATATATTAAAGCTCTGTAAATGTGTTCCTCTCGGAATCTGTAGGCAGCACGTCATTTAAAAAACACACTTTTACATGGATCTTTTAATTTTACATCGTACATGGCAGTCATTCTTGATATAGATAAGGGATAGTAAAGATGCAGCATCATGTATGTCATTTAATACTTTCAATACTGATGATACAAACTTTTTATCCGGAAATATATGTCAAGTCTGCTGTATAATAAAAATTACTGGGGGAAACTTATTTATACACGGTATTACTGTGCAAACTGTACATTGGAAAAATTTTCAACAGGTATTAGACTTTAGAATGACAGTGAGCTCAACAGCGGTAGGTGGGAATTCTATTTATAAATAGAGCGGACAAAATCTCAGCACTGGCCCTAGATACTTGTACGTGATATTTAGGTTTGGAAAACGATAGCCGATTGCGAGTTCTTTCCGTGTCGATGTACATCTAAATTTTAGGTTGTGTGCCCGGTTTTTTTGTACGCGTCATAATTTCCAATTAAAGTTTAACAATATGCAAAACTGTTATCTCACCTTTGGGTCTTTCTCGTAATAGTACTGCTGAGTACGGATCCATCTTCCGACTATATGATCTCTCACGGTATGAGCTAGTGCAAAATAATAATCTCTGGGAGTTGAGACGTTTCTGTCTTTTACCAGAGTGTAATGCAGATGCCGGTTGAAGGTCTTCTTGATGTTCGCCACGTTCTCCACTTGTGCAATGCCTCGAACGCTGATTTGTTTGCGCCTGTCATGGTCCGAAACAGGTTTGGCTGCCATGTTTACTGATTGCAGCGTGTAACAGTCTACAATTTGGTTGAGATTTACCAAAATTTAGACTTTATGAAGACCTAAAAATTTAGAGTGATCTGACACACGCATGCGCATCAGCATCCAGCGAAGGACATCGTGACCTTGACCGCACTTCGCTAAACTAGGTCACGCTCTTTTTAGCGAAATTTATAACGCTGCCTACCCTATATATTCCGTACTGCATTCGTTGAAATATGTTCAGATATAAAAAGAGTGTTCCAACATGGGGAAGAAAAAGCATGAGACGAAGGAAAAAGAGGAAGATGTCGATGAAATTGACCTACAATCAATTATTGATCTCGGCGGAACTAAGGTACAGTTTTGGTCCGTGTATTGATATGAGCACTATTCCTGCTGTGCTCTTGAGTAACTGTGAAAAGAGTTTTGATTTGTCGTTGAAATCATGCCATGAGTGATAATAAGAGAGTATAAAGCGCATGAACATAAACATTGACACATATTGCAATCAAATGAACTAATGCATGCATTATCTCATTTTCTAACATGTAGAAAGACTTGGAGTTGCTAAATACCATCACGGATGAAAATGAGGAGATTGACGATTTTGAAGTTGAAGACTCTGAGCCTATTAAAAAAGATGATGTTCGTATTATATATTCAATATAATAACAGCAGACTCGCAATATATTGCTGATGGTTATAGTTTTCGTTATAACCCGCGACAGCCTTATTTCCCTTTATATATTTTTAATATCGCGGATTAAAGATCACCCACAGTATCTTACTATAACTTACAATACTTCTGTATCTTAATGCAAAGGCCTAATGGAAAAGTATGTCTTGAGATGAACATGTATCGGCATCCCTTGGAAATTTGCAATATACAATATTCAATTTGAACTATTTAACGAAGCCATTGATGGAAGTAAAATAATGTTGATATTTCTCTAGATCAGACAATTTATACAAGAACTTGGAATTAACAAGATCATGGATTTTACAGAGGAGTCTTCAGAGTAAGTTACCTTAATGGTCTATTTAGATACTTATACTTTAAATCCACCGAGCACGTTAGTGGTGCATATCTCACATGATGTATCGGCAAGTGTGGTTAATTGGATTTTGTGTCAATATCCCAAATTGTTACATTGAATATGTAAGCCCATATATTCTTAAAGCACCGAACAAAAAGGAACCAAACTATTGTCGAGGCCTATGGACGAAGAAGAACGGAAAGAATTCGATGAAAAACAGAAAAATCTGGGAAAGAAGAAAAACAAAAACAAATTTAAAGTACAAGACGAGGAAATTAGCAGTACCGTACCTTCGGTACAGCCCGCAACATATAACATAGATTTCATTAATACTGACCCAAAGCATCGGAAATATTTGCTAATCAAAAGTGGTAGAAAGTGGCATGAACAATTGGTAAGTATATTATAGACCTTATCAACGGGTTGAATTGCATTTAATTGTACGATATGAGTTGACGAATGTGTTCATTACTTCGTTATTCGTTTGTTATACTATTAATATAGGTAAATAGATACAACTACGTGTTTGAGCAAACTAAATAATAAAATGTTTAATATGGTGTTGCTGACATCTTAATAAATGTCAATACATGCAATTAACATGTTAGCACAGCAAATACACACAATATAAAAACAAAGTAAGCTTAAAGGGAGGGTGGTGGGTTAACTTTGAATCGCCGACCAAGGAATGGCGTTGATATTTTAAATACGCGACAAAGTCGCGATGGTCAATGAGGCGTAACCGGCACTTACATAGCCGCGCAATGATCTGCCATTGGTGCCAATGCCTCCAACATTGTACATGTATTGTTATTTCTTCGTTAAATCCAAATTCAACATTTTTCGGTAGGTGTCTACAGACCCAGCTGTTTTCGAACCAGTCGATGAAGAGACATCAAAAAAGTTCGAGAGTTTTGCCTGTAAGCTGTATGAAAATGAAATTCGCTTATATCAGACTCGTACGTATTGAAACCTTTTAGATTGCATTCACCATAATTTCAGTTGAGCGAAAAATATACTTAAAACATATTAAATAAACCTTGTATGCAATACAGAGCAAGAAAACAAAAGGAGCTCCAGTTCATCATGGATGAAGACAGTCCTTCAATCAGGAACTGTTTCTGATAAGATGGCAGCTTTGACGTTACAAGTCCAAGAGTCACCAGTATACAATCTCAAAAGCCTGGATACTATATTGGGCATGTGTAGCAAAAAGGGGAAACGCGAAGCATTGCAGTCAATGGGTAGGCTGCAGTCTTTGAATTAAAAACATTACAATTCACTTAGCGCACACGGTTATCAAAGTCGCTTAAAAATGAAAAGTTACTTGAAATCGGAGATATGAATTTAACCCTTTTATTTGTGCAGACACATTAAAAGAGCTTTTTCTGAACGAGTTGTTGCTTGGGAGGAAGTTGAAACCACTTGACCAGGTAGACAATTATTCACGGATAATTTATTCGCGATTATACAAAATTACAACGTTGTTTGAATAGGATATTGACTGGAAATGATTGTATCTATATAGCATCCACTGATGCAATTAGAAGAGCTTTCTAGTGGAAATCATGACAGTCGGGACAGGCGCCTCATTTTATGGTACTTTGAAGCTAAATTAAAGGAGAGGTTCGCACAGTTTGTCAACAGCATTGAGGTCAGACATACTCCTATCTATAATCTATTACTTTATTTTCGTTTATTGATTAATACTCCCATAAAGAAACAATTGCGAAATCAATGTGTCAAAATTATTGTTAATCCATTTTCAGGCTATTTCTCATGATACGGTTATTGCCGCCAAAAAGAAGAGCATTGGTGAGTTCAATTTGCATCGCATTGTGTTGTACATTTATAATCTTTGATAACAAACCATTTTGCTAACTGAGGTAAATTTGCGTTGGATTTTATTTAGTTGCTACATTTGATCTTTTGGTGAATAATCCCGAACAAGAAAAGGTAAAATACGCTGGAATCATTTGAAATTCAAATCAGTGAATTCAAAATTCCAGCAACTCTTTGATGATATTTTCATTGTGTGTTTGTAGGTTTTACTGTCAAACTTAGTAAATAAGCTTGGAGACCCCGAACATAAAGTTGCTTCCAAATCAGCTCACTTGTTGAAATGCGTCGGTGAGTTCAAACTATATGCTTAAGTAATTGTTTATCAAAACGTAAACACAACCAAATATTCTTTAGGGTTCAATGATGCAAACAAATGACAATGTGTTCTTTCGTTACAGTCGACAAACATCCTAATATGAAAATGGTTATCGTGCTGGATGTTGAACGTCTGTTGTATCGACCAAATGTAGCTGGAAAGGCCCAGTAAGTACACATGTCTATGTTATAAATGCAGATATTTGTTTGATGCGATTTTGATACCGATATCAGTCATTGCATTGTATACTCTGATCATGAACAAATATTGAATTTTAGGTACTATGGTGTATGTTTCCTGAATCAGTTAATCTTAAGCAAACGAGAGCAGGAATTAGCCTCACGCCTGATCGACATATACTTCTCATTTTTCAAGGTACCTTTCTGTGTAAATGTGTTGCCATCCATTGATACTGCTCAATGCTAACACTAAGGCTGTTAAATAGTCTGCTGTTAATCATGAATTCTCCTTTTTAGATTTATGTGAAGCAGGGGGAAGTTGATTCTAAGATGTTGAGTGGACTGCTGACAGGTGTCAATAGAGCATATCCATATGCTAAAGGTTTGTGGTTTATAACCAAGAAGAGTTATACCTTGAACATGATCCTCTCTGCGTATACTGTATTATAATTTGCATATTTCGTTTCAGTCAATACAGAAAAGATAGAAGAATCTATGAGTACACTTTACAGAATTGTTCATATTGTGAATTTTAATACCAGTATCCAAGCTCTGATGCTGCTGTATCAAGTCATGGATTCAAGGTCTGCTCATGTTATGAATTTAATCAGAATTACCCTAAATGTATACTGGTTTATTTGCAATGATATATACTCACTGATGTCGTTGCTATTTCAGTGAAAACATTTCCGATAGATACTACACGGCATTGTACAGGAAATTACTAGATCCAGATCTACACAGTTCATCAAAGCAAGCAATGTTTCTCAACTTGCTGTTTAAAAGTTTAAAGAAGGACCTAGTTTCCAAAAGAATCAAGGTATAAACTCACCCCAAAAGTAACCCGCAAACAGCGATCCACTATCACATATATTATGCTGATATTTATAACATCTAAATAATTTACAGGCTTTCATCAAGAGGTTGCTGCAGGTGTGTTGCCATCAAACGCCAACATTCATATGCGGTGCACTTGTTTTACTTTCCGAAGTAGGTGGCCTCATCTCTATACGAAAATACTTCAGTTACCCATTTGAGCCTATAGCATTTCAAGCTGGGACATTGTGTTTTATTGGTATTTCGATATTGCCTCAGGTGTTAAAGGAAAACAAAGACCTCCTCAGTTTGTCTAAAGCTGCTGCTGGTTCAGACGATGAGGAAGAACATTTCGTTGATGCAGAGGACGAGGATGACGACGACTCAAAGAACGAATCAGACGTGAAACCACCTGCAGCTCGGGATACCGTTGGTCCTTCGTGGATTCATAGGAAGAATATTGGAGGTCAGTTTTCCATTGTCTGCAAAACCCTTCTGTCAATGGAGCGATTCTAATATTTGCAAACATTGCGCCGTTGGGTAACACTGTGATTTGTTTTATTCACAGTCAAGTCCGACAGTGGGGATTACGACCCCGCGCATAGGAACCCACTTTACTGCCAGGCTGAAATAGAGTGCGTCTGGGAATTAAAAAGATTATGTTTTCATTATCACCCAACTGTAGCTCTGTTTGCTTCCACTATTATCAAGGTACATCAAAAACTTTTTAAGAAAAGGTGTATCGGATTCTGGAAACATTACAAATATGTTTCCCTTTTACTGACGTTTTTTCTTACATTCTTTTAGGGCCAGAGCGTGAAGTATGACGGGGACCCGCTTCAGGACTTCACACTTATGAGATTTCTGGACAGATTTGTGTACAGGAACCCAAAGAAGAAAAATGAAGACGGCGATAACAAGTCAATGGGCATGAAAGCGTATAATCCGAGTGGCTTAAAGGCAATGGCTGTCAACAGCGAGCAATACCTTCAGAAAGAAGACCGCGTGCCCGTGGACGAACGATTTTTTTATAAGTATGCACTTGCAACGGTTTTTTAATTTTTACATGCTGTTATAGTCGCTCGGATTGCGCAACGATTCACAACGCCATATACACGTTCTCATTTCTCGTTTAGGTATTTTAAAATGAAGGCTGATAAAACCACAAAGCGAGAAGACGATGATAGTGAAGCTGAAAGTGTAGATGATGATGAATTTGATGAATTCTTAGCTGGTCACGAGGAAGGGTTTGACGGGAAAGACGACTTCGAGATGGACTTTGCAGGGTGAGTGTTTAACACTAACATACATTACCGTGGTCCTAATTATTAAAAGACACTGGAACAAGATCGTCGTATTATATATATGAATTGATTACGATTTTTGCCTACAGAGAGCTTGCAAAGCAAAAAGCCACGAAAAAGAATAAGAAGAAAGAAGACGAGGAGAGTGAAGAGGAGAGTGATGATGACTTGGATATGTCAGATGAAGATATTGAGTTTAGTGATGACGATGACCTCAAGGCGCAGTTTGCTGGAGAATTTGACGATGATATGGACGGGGACGATTTTGATGAAGAAGATGTGGAGTTTTCATCTGATAACGGTATGAATTTCTAATAGAATTTCTTCACTAAAATAATGGGAATTGTGAAGCATTTATTTATCGCTGGAATTGTCTTACAGAGTTTGCAGACCTTGATAGGTTGGTATCGAAAGGCAGTAAGAGAAAAGACGAAAGTTTATTCGATGGCGATTCTGACGACGATTTTGCAGAACTTAGTGCCAAACCTTCAAAACGGAAGAAGTAGGAGTTAATTTCACTCAATTTAAATTATTAATGGTATACTCTCTCATTCTTCACATCGTTTATAACATTGGTCACATTTGTTTCAGGGAGAGCACAGAAAACCTATTCGCGGCTGCTGAAGAGGTAAGCTGATTGACACAAATTATATTCACACGTGTATAATACTTTAATACGCAAACACATCATATTCTTTTTGAAATTTTCAGTTTGCCCACTTGATTGATGATAATGCCGGCTCCAAATTTGACATGAGTGGTTCTAATGCCGTCTCCAATAAAGACAAAGCAGGTACGTTTCAAATGCATGCATCTCTTACCTATTAATGTGTCGGAACGGGCAAAGGGGAATGCACGTCCAGTGAAATACTACTGACATTGTTTTACTTTACAGACGTGAAACAGTTGAAATGGGAAGCGAACAGAGATCGATGGGTTCGAGATAAAGACTGGAAATCTAAGAGGTCCAAGGGAAAACCAAAAAATAAATCTGGAAAGCGCAAATAAGACCAGCCGACTTTTTACTGATGCAAATGTACAACATTTAAATACATAATTTTGACGATAATAAATTTTACTGTGAAGCAAGACTCTCGGGTTCTTACTGATATCGAGTAAACAAACAACTACCGGTAATGTTAATTTGAGATCACACTTTATTCGAACAGTGTGCTCTATTGACGACAGACAAACAATTTATTACAGGGGATACTAGTTGATAACTGCAAAGACTATTTAATTTGGTCCCTCTCCTACTTATCTGCCTCACGCGAGTTACCATACAGGAAACGAACTTTGATGCAAAGTAAATACATTATATGAACACGCCGCAGCAGTCTAAGGATATCATGTCCTCACAGTTTTACACGCGAACAGTGCGTGTCCAGAACACCAGACTGCCTTAATTCTCGCACGTCAAAGAAACTGATGAGCAAAATTTTCAAAAGTAATCGAGTTATTAAGAATCCGGTAATGAATACAAGCGCATCTGCGATCGCGCTAGTTAAATGTTCCTTCCAACGCCCGATACACTTTTTACGTAATTTACACTATCTACATTTATGTGATTCCGTGGTGACCTGGCTGTCATGTATCATAATCATCATCGTCTGTTTTTTGTTGTGTGACCTTTCCAGATGCAGCTGATGATGATGTGGATGGATTAGGGCTAACCGAAGCTAGGGTGTGTAATCCCGAGGGGTAAGGAGGTGCGTACATGTTTGCCGGCGGAAGCCCTGATGCATAGCTAGGCACCGCCATGTGAGGACTGAAAATCATGCATAAGTCAGTGTATTTGTTACTAGCGGTCTTTACTGAGAAGCTTATTTCATCAAAATAATCCGACAAACTCACAAGTTGTTAAGTCCTGGTGGTGGACCCATCCTCTCTAGGGAACTTTGATGGCCGTAGGCTCCTACCATCGGTGTTGCGTTCGGTGGGGTGGCGTGAGGTACCATTAGAGGGTGGGGTAAACCCATCGATGGAACATGCCCTGCCATGTGGGGTGGCGGCTGCGGAAACTGGTAGCTTCCAGGCATCTGTGTAACATGAGGTGCTGTAGAATTTATGCTGCTGCTACCAGAGCTGCTCGGTTGATTATCGTGCTCGTGACTTTGGACACTATTTTCGTTCTCCTCTGCTGAATCGGTTTCGTTATCAGGGTCTTCGGCATCTTCTTCGTTTGCCGTATCTGTGTCAGCATCCTTAAATAAATGAACGAGGGGATTACATTAATACAATATATTAAGCGAAAAGTGGGTTTCCTGGGCTAACTATGAGGATGTGGATGTGGCTATATACTTCTGTCTCTGAGTCGTCATCTTTTGCCTGAGCAGACTCCTTCCTTCTTCGTCGTCGCTTTGGTTCCTCTCCATCTTCAGCTTTCCGCTTTCGAGGTCTACGGACACAAATTTTATGTTAAATAGTGCTACATGTGTACGAGAGTATGGATAATTATGCAAAGAAATATTGCACCCTATTCGATAAAACAATTCTGTTGATGTCGCATAGTTTGCTTCTCACCGTCCGCGTTGTTTAGGTAGCGTTGCTTCTACTGGTGTTGATGGTCCTTCACCATCCTCTTCGTTCGGTTGTACATCTGGTATATTAGCGACTAGATCTTTGAGAAAGTCAAATTTCTTCTCCGACAATATCGTCTGCTTACTAGTGAAAATTACCGGTATAACATAACGAGCTAAGTGAGCAAGCATGGAGGAAACAGTAATGTGGCCATTTCCTACACAAAACCCGATGTAGTGAGCCTTGACAAGTATTTTTACTTACATGTGAGCAGTCGATAACGTTTTCGCATTCCTAGCTTGTGTAGTTTCATTTGCTTTTAAAATAAGCGATTCAATGAATAGTTCAAGAGCTCTTGCTGAGAGTTAGTCAAGGAATATCAGACTGTGGTTGAAAGTACCGGGAAGCATAGGCTCTTTAAAATACCAAGGTACAATTGAAATGGAATGGATTAACTACCGGTAATACAAGCATACATGCATCAAACAAACATCCAGTACCAAAAAGCGTCATCAGCCGTGTAATAAGAACACATAAACATGACTTCTTTCTGTACCTCTAGGACAATATTGTATCTATTCTTTCGATATGGAAGAGGTGTGAGATTTCCAAAAGGATACATATTATAACAGGAACAGCAGCCGCAACCTTCCCAACATCTTCATCTGTCTGCATTATCTTCTTTATCCTTGCCTGTAAAAAAAAAGAAATATTGTATGCTGACGCCTGTTAATGGTAGCGGTTATAATGCTTGAGTTGAAGGGTTTAGAACTCATGGATGGCACAGTGCAAACGGAGGGCATCTTCCTTAACGATAGACATGTACAAAGTGCATTTAAGATGTCGTGCTTCAACTTAGATCATAATAGACATTCCATTCAGCGAAGAAAGAGCTATCGACTTACCGGCGGAAACCTGGCATTGTATTTCTTCTTTTTACTAGGCATTTTCCTTCAAAACTTGCTGAAATACTAAAATAATGTCAAATCGGAAGTGTAAATTTGACAGGTTGTTGTTTCTCGATAACGCCGTGATGTCTAAAAGTTGGTTCTGTTGATGAAGCAGTAGACCCCAATAAACACTACTACGAAGGACTAGTTAACGATTGCTTTTGACTGAATCGGTTTCTCAGGCCCGCCCGCATACCCACCTTCTCAGGAAAAAAAACCCTGCGATACCCTACCTCTCAGGGAAAAAATCCCTACTGCGCCCTCATTTTTCAGTGCAAAATCGCCTATTTTAACCACAGAATTGTCAATACCAGACCATGCCGCACCCTATTTTTCAGGGAGAAAGAATCTTCCGCACCCACCCTCTCAACAATAATAATTTTAAAAACCTGCCCACGGATCTCAGCCCAAATTTAAAAAACCAAAAAATCTTGTCCTGCCGACTGACCAAAAGAAGCCCGAGAAACAATTACATGTAATTTAATTATGCCGCCTTATCTCCCGTAGGTACTCTAATTTAGGACAGTGCTTTATAGATGGCGCAACTGACTCTTTCTTCGAGACATTTTCTCGACAACTGGTCCTCTTTTCGTAAAAAAAAATATACCCTTGAGTGAAATTGTCTAATGTAAATCGACCTGTTTTCGATAATTGTTTTCGATAAGGCACCATATCTGGAAATATGCTCTCCACAACAGACTTTCTTTTCGAGACGTTTCACTCTTACTACCCTATTTTTTTCGAGGGCCGATCGTAACAATCCCGCTTTGAAAACCCTATTTTCAATTAACATACCGGTACATAAAATCATGATGTTATTCATTTACACATTATTACATATTCTTGTTTTAATACGTTAACATTACCATGTTTAAGTTCTTGTGCTGACTCCGTATTAGATTAATATGTGAAATGTGAATGAAAATGTTTCAAATTGAATTGATTTGAATTCAGAGGAATTGTTTCGGGAGAGTCGGGGGGGGGGGGGGGGGGGGGGGGCGGGGGGGGGGGGGGGGGGGGGGGGGGGGGGGGGGGGGGGGGGGGGGGGG
>JAXGGS010080985.1:0-21334 GCA_035585475.1 Armandia brevis | reverse complement strand
GGTGCGACTGGAAATTAAATTGTATCCGCCCGCACTCCGCGGAGACGAATCAGTAAAACTGGCTGCTCGCCGTCTAATTGAGCGAGAAGCCTCCCCAGAACAAAACCCCGTGAATTTCTTAAATGCCACAATCGTCGCACACCCTGTTCGCGGCGTTGATCGGCGGCGATCGAATGCGTTTGTTTTTGCACTCGGCGACCCTTCCCATCCGTAGCGGCGTCTGTATAGTGAATATTCACCCTCGCGACTCACGTTGTTGTTTGTTGTATCGTTGATTTCCGGCGTCCTCACCTTCTCACCGTCACCGTGTCTTCACATTTCCAGGTGCCGCCAGACCCCAACGACGTCGACCCGGAGACAGGAGATATGGTGTCCCCGTTGCCACGTGACGGGAAAGACTGGGGAACCGACCACCAACCAGGGATGGAGGTGAGAAACGCGACACGGACGTCTTAATATGCCCACATAAAAAACAAAACACCCCCGATATAGTCTTTCAAGTTGCGCGTACGTACAGCCCTCGGGCGGGCACCACCTGGGGCAACGAGACTCCCGAGACAAAACCCGCCTGCGCCTGACCTAATTCAACACCATTTCCCCTTGATTTATGGAGATTGTCTGGTTTCCAGCCAAAGAAACCTTTCCGAGCTTGCACCACCGGAAACCTAACAACAGGAGAACAAGCCTTTGTGGAGCCTTGCGCAACTGGCAGGTTGGCCACCGATATCTCTCCTCACATAAAACGTGTCTACCTGCCGGAATCCACCCGTCACTACCCATAATAGTGCACTCTATCACGGCATCAAAGCTCTTCTAGGCAAGCATCTCTGGCGGCAGCCTAATCCCATGGCTTGCTACTCTACTGATGTATAACCCGGCATTCATCTGTCGTCCGCTCCCCACCCAGATCATATCGCTTTAATTTGTGACGTTAGACAAGACCCTTCCCTGTAATGGCAGCATCATCCATCATAATTGTCAAACTCCTTGAAATAGATGTCCGCCACGAATTAAGCGTAAATAGGTTAGCGAATGCATCATCATAAATATGTCACTTTAGAGTTGTATGCATGTACTCATGGGCGCCTTGCTCGGAGCATCAATGACCCTTTGGCTTTGTGAACCCTGGGCAAGTGATCTATATCTGACCTAATTAATGAAACGCGATTATTATATGTGCTTATCTTGTTACTTGCAGCACCTGAGTCACTTGAGGGACGGCGACATGTCCAGCATCCACTCCGGTGACGGCTCAAACACGGATAGTGGTCGGGGAGCCAGTGAGACGGGCGAGAGTGGCGGCCCGGGGACCAGACTGGAAGCGCACCAGGCCGGTAGGTGTACTCACAGCAAACCACCACACCCCTCATTACCTGCACCCTGCACGCTTTACACATGGGCGTCTGCACCGAGACTCCCATCATGTCGCATATCATTTTCATATCGTTCCGCCGCAACCCCTTGACTCGTGACACTCGGCGGTAATGGAGACGGATGAGCCGGTAATCCCTCTAGGGGGGATTAGTAGGCTCGTGATTACTCGCCGACGCAAACGAGCTGGGATGCGTCGTCAGAAAGACACCACCACCCCACCACCCCCTTATGGGTTTCCTGCCCGCAACTCCCTCGATAAACAGTCGTAGTTTTCAGATTACCATTTAAACGTCTGCTAATTCGCTTGACACTCGCAGTAAGGCCTCCTAATTCCGGATCCATCCGAGGATCCAAGCTGTGCCAAATGGGTATTTACACTCGCCGAATTGAGTTATTTGTTTTCCCGGCAGCACGTGGCCAGAATAGAGCGGACTGCAGTGTGTCGTCTGCTCAGAAACCGGGTCTCACTCACACGACGGCCTGATCAATTAGCTCCCATCCTCTGCCGGTGACGTTCTCACAATGGCGCGGAATTGTTTTCACCGGCGAGGCCAGCGTGTGGGCCGAACAGGTCCCGCCACAGCGAGTGGGCCGAACAGGTCCTGCCATATGAACAAACACGGCACAAATCATTTCTCGGCGATCCGCTCGTATATTACCCTTTGTGGAGCCGGAGCGCGATCACCGGTGATCCCCATATCCGTCACTGCAGATGGCTCGCGTTAATGGAAAAGTTATTTTTTACACTTATTGCTCGACTGAGCTATGAAATTCCAGGCCGGCTGAAGGAGAGCTGCTGTGTGTGGCGGGCATCCACCGCCACCACCACCGCCGCCTTGCCCGGTCCATGCCGGGGTGTCAAACGCACGTGTCTGCCTCGCTGCAGGCGTGAGCTCGTCTACAATGGCTCTTTTACCGAAGATTGTATGTCGGTTTACAGCGTCGCAGCACGTTCTCCAGGACACTCCCAAGATGGAAAATCGCCGGTTGAGTGTCCATTGTCGCCCTCGATACCTGTTATGAACAGTTTTACTTGTTGGCCACAGCTTGTAAGCTGCCATAACCGTCCTCTCCTCCGTGAGCCGGCTCTGTAAGAAAACAATATCATTGAGCTGTTTGAGTTTTATCTCTCCTAAAACGCGGCGTTGAGAAAAGGGGGCCTGGAGATAAGAACCGCTGCATGAATAATGCCTTTCTTGATCTCCTTTGTCAGACATGTCAGCCGATCTCACGACTGTAGACGAGGAACTGAGTGAAATGGCAAAGGTCGCCGCACCGGCGCGGGGCCGGGGGTCAGGGCGAGTGGGACCGGGTTCGGACCACACGCCCCCTTCCTCATTTCGGGGGATCTCCAGCAGCCGACTGGTTCCGGTGGCGACGCGCCGTCCCATTAGAATAATGTTTGATCGGTGGCTCGCTAATGTCCGCAATTCACCGTTTCTCACACTCACTCTCGGGGCTGGGAGTTCTCGCGAGTTCGAGCGGCCACAGAAGCTGCACAAACACCCGCGTGAAATGGCTCGCTCATGGCGAGTTAAGCCTCACGGAAGGGCGAAAAGAATCAAGCCTCATTAATTGAGCATAAAGGGTCGTTTAGCCGGGTGATTTATAACCGGTTTGGTATTATATAGGATCATTACATCAAGGCGTTTCGAGGTAAATTAATGCCGGAGAATAGCTATACGCGTGATACACGTGCGCGGCAAGCTGTGTCCACTTCAAGCTGCCTGACAACATGGGAACACATGGACGTCGCGGCAGCCTGCTTTTTGTAAAAAGATGGACCGCGTGGAGTACCTGCCAAAGAATAAAGTGAGCATTGACCGCCCTGTTCTCGCGCGGGTCGCAGCTGTTTGATTCAAAGAACCATTATCACTTTGTATGCCTTGTTGCGTCGTCTTTCATGGGCGGGCATTTAATACAAAATGATTGATTGACGTCTGTAATCGGGGGAATTGGGATCGCTTACCCCTTTGCCGCTAATTACATAATGAGATCTGGTCGTCGCTCTGCTCCGCTTTCGGTAAAAACAACTCAACATTGATGAGTCAATCTCTTCACGGGAAAAAAGTTCTTTGTTGTGTTGCGCGGCGATACTGTTGGCACAGATCGCAAAAACAGAGAGGGGCATAATCTGAAACATTAATTTTGCAATCTGTCCTTTTGCAAGTCAATGATTAATGGGTTTAGGCTTGGATTAGGAATTTCAAGGCGAGGACAAGAGCACTTTTTGTCAGAGGCAGGCGGCCGGACGAGGTGTATCCTAACACGTGGCGTGCACGACATGCCCCATTGAGAGCGGCGAGTGACATGAGAACATCACGAGAGGCTTTTCCTGTGGTTTTCGAGTGTGTTTTCTACAACGACAAGAGCTTGTTTAATTATAAAATCCATTCTGGTGCGTGGGTTGTGCGCATAACTTACACTCGGCGTGAAGTTTGTCGGTGGTGTTATGATGCGACCTGGTTTTTCTGCCTTGGCGACGTGGAACCAATTGCTTACACGCGACTTCTGCTGCTCATTGACTCGAGACCCTGGATCAGAGTCCATCCTCTCCGGCCCCGAATGTAGCTTGATGAGATTTGACGAGTTTATGGATGTAGGGCAACACTTGGGCGGGAGTGTGGCTCATCGCACCGACTGATCTGCTCATCTGAGAGGATGTCATGACCTACTGATGCTCCCGCTGGACTGCTGACAGCGTTCATCTTATCTGTTTAGCTGATGGTGACAACACATGAGTTATGCGGCGCGCCAGACTGGATGACACCTTTACATATGTACCCCATGCATAATTTACCTCCAGCATCCCTGGTTGGGTACAGATGGGTTCTTTACCCACAAGAGGCAAATCCTAAGTTTTATGGTGGCATTTAAAAGTGTCTGGTCCTCTCCTAAGATGGTTAAGCGGGTGTCTATTCTGTGACCCACTCTAATACAGCGGTGACCCGTAAACAGGGGACATAATGCCGCCCCGTATAAAATATTCATCAGAATGATGGGGTAAATGTGCAGAGCAGCATAGTAAAAGGATGGACCACGGCAATTTCACGCAGCAAAGAGGACCTCCCCTCCCCCGAGATCCTATCCAATATTGGGCGAGTCATAATCTTCGAGACTGCGTCACTTTATAGAACGGTCGCGCCGTTCCAAAAATGCTTCCAATACGCCCCAACTTGGGCGCACAATGGGCGACATCCCTTGAATTGAAGCTCGAATTAATAAATTTTGCGAGCGCAATCATCTTTAGCCTCACGGTTGGCAAACCCCCTTCAGTTCTTGATCATTACTCATTCATGCAGTTAATTTTGTCTAAGCCTCGTGAAAATTTGGCAGTGGCAGGCAACGCTTATTTAATAGGAATGGAGCCCGTCTTCAGCACCTGCAGCCGGGCGAATCGAATAGCCGCTTACAAGTGGTGTAAGACCGGAATCCATTTAATCTGCAGCAGGTCTACAGAGAGTGAGCTTTATTCGGCATTAACGTGTTGGTTCAAGAGCAAAAAATGTTTAACCGCCGAGCGAGATCATGAATTTTCTCTCCGTTTGCCGCCGCAGCAGCCGATATGACTCAATCTCAACGAGTTGCGTCGCTGTGCATGTGCACATCCCGGCGACGAGCATCTCTGTGTGTGTATTTACTGGAAACGGTGGACGAATGTCTGCTGATAATTGCGCTAACTAAGAGCGCCATGCATAGAAAGTAAACGCTCCATAACCTTAACTAATGGGGGCGTATACGTGCCACAAAACTCCGTCATCGGCACAAATACCGCGAGGATCTACGACGAAATAGCCATTTATGGCTCAGGGATAGGCGACTCGAATCTGTCACAAAGGAGCAGTGAAATATTACGACAGTGAGTTAGGCGTATTGCATCGTACCGCATCACTCTGGACAATAGCGAGTGCATAAAACGTAATATTTATGCTCTTTCATTCTTCATCTCTGTCAAGTGAGGAGCTTCATGGCTTCATGGACAATGTGCCGTATTCAATGCACAATCCAGATGTGACTTGTAAAACTGGAGATAAAATTCGACGGAAAGTGCAACAAATTGCTGAAAATTCAGAGGCTGTTGGGTGAGACAATGCCGGCAATGCACGACCGGTTCAGGTGAATCCGTTTGCCTCGGCCCGGCGGGACAATATCGCCGTCAAATCCGCGCGCATTGATTCCGATTTATTGGTTTCATTCAAAGCCGAGTGAATGGTTTACACACGGAGGAGCACAGGGGGTAATTATGAGCCGCATAATTCACCTACTCGCCTTGTGTGTATATCACAACCTCGACTGTTTATAGCGAGTTTTGTCGGCGGAAATGTCACGGGTCTCGTTCTCCCGCCCTCTCTGCCCGGGCAGCCACAGCTACAGCGCCGCTGCTGCAACCCGGACCCAGATACAAAACCACCGAAATGAATGCCACCTCTTGAACCCTGCGCTAAAATCGAGTCGCCCTTTCACCTCGCTTAGCGATCTTGCACTCGTTTTCTCTGGCCTGTGATGGCCCCAAATTCGGGTAAAACGTTGAAATCATTGCGGCAATAAAGCGCCTCATTCGACCATTTCTGAGCCTTCCGTTTTATTCCCCCACGGAATGGCATGAGTTATAACCCGTAATTTCACATTCACTCGCCTCCCCCTTGATTTTGTTTGGTTTTACGCCGCGCCCAACAATGAAGAATGATTACCGCCGCCTCCTAACAACGAGAACGTGAATCCGATCTTAAGCAAAGATTTACTAAAATAACCGCCATAAAAGAGATTTCTCCTAGGAGCCCCGCTTGATTGCTATAAAGGCGTCCTAAACGCCGCTCAAAGTCTGTCGGGCCGGGCCGGGCGCCGCGCATAACATTACCCCCTGGCTGGCCTGAATCACTGCCGCCGGATTTTACCGGATTGTGATATCATTTCTGTCTCGTATATAAGTCGGGGAGAGGGGAAAATATCACCCGGAGTATCAATTTAGGGTCATTATAGAGGTGTAACAGGACTGGCTTTAATGCGGCAGTATTCTGTGATAACCATACATAGTCATGCAAGCCGTCTCGCCCTCTCTCATTACACAAGGAGGTGGCACTGGTAGGAGAAATGGCACCCAGCTCGTTTGCAGCGTCATACACTCCCATCTAGGGTATATTGTGGAGGCGTTTCGTGCGATAACGACAGCAGAAATCCGCGGTATCGGAGATTAGAGGAAATTTTCATAGCCACGTATTAGCACGGTGGCCTAGTAGTGTGATCAGCTCATGGCGGAATGATCGCTCTCGCGCATAACTTTGGTAAAAAGTAGACGCCGGAGACTTCCATCGGTTTCACCCCGCGCTCGCCATTGATGCACATTGACGCTTCGTCTTCACCGATAAAAGATGCATGCGATCGGCGGCTTTGTTAAGCAGCATCAGGGGCGAGGTCCATGTAAAGATTGATACAGAACAAAGTGCTTTCACCCATCAGCGGCAAAGACACAGGCATGATTCATACAAATTAGCGCTCGTCCTTGCCAAAAGTAGCCTTGTTGATCCACTTTGGGACGGTCGCTGGCAGGAGCACTCACCGACAACGCACGACAGAGTGCGTGTCCGTCACATATTACTACAGAAATGGGGATTCCATTATCTCTAAGTGAGCTTTAATGAATCTGAGAATCAGAGGGTCGGAGTTGAAAAGCGCCGCAGATTGAATGTTTACCGAATTAGTCGGGAATGTTCGGGGACTGTCCACCACGAGCGTCGCCTTCCGTTTGTTCACTTAACTCATCTCTGTCATCGTAATACGCCTCCTTCAACTCGATAATGCCAGATATGACAGGCTGCGTTACACCCATGCACTAACCGGGGACTATTTAATATGTGAATTAAGCAACATTTGCGGTGGCATATTGCTGAGTGGTGATTGCGAATTTCCATTCCGGAGCGTGAGTTCATTTGCGGAATTTGAAGTCGAGGGCGCGCCCGATGAGTCTATGGTCATCCTCGGCAAATACAATTTCGCCAGTTTATTCACGTAGCAATTTGGCGGACATTACAAATGAGTGTTTGTCTAACCTGACACAAACATTGTCCAGTGCCGATGGCAGCCCGTCCTTTTATTCCGAGCGGCTGGCTTTATTTGTGGAGCGCTAGTTTGCACGGAAACACCGAAATTACAGCCATTTACAGTATTATATCACGGCAAATTGCCAGCTAATAGGGTTTGTAGTACTATGGATGAACTCTGCGGATCGCACACGTCTGCCGGCCTTCAACGCCAGGCGCCCGGGAGAAGATGGAGGGGATCTGAGTCATGATGGGTTATTGATCTCTCGCCCTGGACCATTCCTTAAAATCCCTTACCCGGCCATTAAGATAGTATTAGAAACTCGGTCTCTATGGGGCAAGCTGACGGCCGTGTGCTTGATTAGTGACCTACTTAGCCCCCCAGCTTCCCGGTGGGCTTCATTTATTTCTTCTTATTGTCAGCATCGGTGAGGTTTTACATCGATGCTATCTCGCCGGCCTCTCGATATCGTCTCGTGCTGCTTAGATGACACGAATGTATTGTCCTCGAGTAGGTGAGATGACTCATCCTTAAGAAAACTAACAACATGACAGGTTTGCTGGTTTTTGCATCTCGCGCGGGGCCTCGGTGCCTCTGGTGTGGTGGCCACTGTTTACTGTCCCGGTGACTTGCCGCCTCCAGACGACACTCTCCTGTCATGTTTCTCTCCCGGCAGCCACCGCGCGATTATCAGGCACGATCACCGCGCCTTGATTACATGTGACAAAGCATTGCAGATTAGTCTGCCCCCTCCCAAGGTCCCGATAATAGCCATATGTTGATTTGGTCTCCCCCATCAAAGGCGATGGCGCTGTGTTTTTACACAAAACAGAACACCCTTGCCGCATCGTAGACGATTTTTCTCCGATCTTATTTGACTAATTACATCATTTCTGATCAGCCCGCGGACGGTAATGGCCGAATTAGATCTAATTCGGTGCCTGTATGGGACTGTAGATTGAAATACTGATGCTGGCGGCTTTGATGTACTAGTATGAATGGCGGTAGACATCGGCCTGCTTTGATGAACAATGTTATCAGCTTAGAGCAAATGGCCTGCATTATTAGATATTACACAGCCAGGGTTTGTCCATCATTACCCAATCGCAGGTAATGGAAAAGGGAAGAACCGAAACCCACAAATTGCCATGTTACTTTTTACGAGTTGAACTTCTAAGTGGGCAGGTAGAAAAAGGGCGCGGCCGGTGGCTAATCAAGAGCTCTAAATAGCAACTAATTTGCCGAGTTATTTGGGTGTTTTCACCCATTGGATCCCGCCGCATTCACCAGAACAGGTAATCTTACGGTCTGATTGGGAGCTTTGTAATTGAGGGATGGTGTCCAATTCCTTGATTACGGCTGGTTGTACGTTTTTCTGCTTCGATTTTCTCAGTCCCGACGAAGTTTAAGACGAAGAAAATACCCGCCATCCTTGAAGTTCAGTCTGTGAGGATGATAAAAGCAGATAAGGATATCGATATCCGAGCCTAGTCCGTGATACAAATCCGCCGAGGAGGATCATTCAGCCTGCGATATGATGGCTGGGGCGGCTGCTGAGCCTGATCGCTTAACCGAGCCAGCGTTTGTCGGATGTACCACCCAGCGGGGCGGGCTTATTGCATTGTTACGTTCTGCCCCGTGGCCCCGGAGACTGGGGGGAGGCCTGGACAAAATGCGTCGAATTGGACAATTACTCTAATACATTTGCGCCAATATTCGAAGCACTTAGGGGATTAGGTGTTTTAGCGTGGCGGCCCATATAGCCGGAATCAGACCTCTCATGTAGTCAGTCAAGGATTAAGCGTTTAAACGCGATTGTTCCTCAAGTGCTCCCTCCATCAAAAGCTTCAGCACACGGTTTTCAACACGTGTTACCCAGTTAACAATATACGTTTGTCCGTGCGTAGGTTTTAAGAGGAAACAGTTGTTTTTCAAATAGTTTATCATGCTGCGACAGTCCCGCTGTCATCAATACCTCTTCCGCAATCATGATTTAGTCGGGGGCTTAGCCGAGATAATGAAACCCTCTTGCAACAAGGTCAATCTCATCATCGGGGTATATTGTTGTTACCATCGATGTTGAATTTTATGGGTGCGATTAAATTGACATACCACAGGTTTAGTAAATACCATCACAACGCTATAGCAACGTTGAAAATAAGCCCATTATAAGGGGCTTTCGGAGAAGACGAGTATTAACTGACACGCACGCAATCTACCCATCCTTCTCTCAGCATCGATTCTATTGACGAGGCTGAAGAATGTCACGTGTGGCCCCGTTTGCTTTGTCTTCACTGACACAATGAATTTGAATGATAATATAAGCTATTTAGGACATTAATCAAGGCTCTGTTCACGATTTGCACCTTTCTATCTTGTCGCTTTGATCGATTTCCAGCTCCACTAGACTTTTTACGATGCGGCCTATTTTAGTTGCCTCCTGGGACGGGCCATAACACGTGCCAAGGGACCCGTCTTAAAGCCGCACATTGTGATCACTTCAGCAGGAAATAATAAATAAAATTAATATAAATCAGGCGCACGTAGCGATTTAGCTGCATTGTTCGCCAGATCTATATTGTTTTGTTCGAATTCAAATCGCGCGTTTGTTTATGACTTTTTGATCACCCCGCCCAGTGCGTGCGTGTTGCCATGGGGCGTTACATTCCCATACCGCCATTTGTTGGTGGTCAATTCGGTTTCACCCGTTAAACGGCGGCTTTTGTGGTTTGAAAGCGAGGTGTGAAATATTAGCGGACAAAGGGCGACCATCCTATGTCATACTTTTCAATTGGCTTTGATCTCAGGTCAGGCGGAAAATCCTCGCCCGGCCATATTGAAATCGTTTATGGTTTATTATCGTCCAGAGGTGTGTGCGCTCACATGGATACTGTCTATAATGGCGGGACTTCCACTTGCCCTACCTTATTTCCTGTCGGCTGTAAAAGCCACAGCAGTCGGTCCCGGGCGAAGATTTATATACCCATAGATATTTTTGTGGATTGTGGAGTTTTCCCCTCGCAAACAGCCGATTGCAAACATTTGTTTAGGCGGCCATTGTAAACGCCGGGCTCGCCTATTACAATGGCGGGCACAGGCAATCTGCAAAACTCGTCCTCGCTACACAAGTCCCCATTACCAGCCACAAGAGCCGGGGCATGCAGGTGAATCCTTAATCAGTGTAGATGAGCGCCGGTTCTTACACTGAGCTGCTGAAGACGCGGATGAATTGACCGCGCGGTCTCAGTCGCCGGGGCCCGCGAGTCTCGAGCGCTGAGCTGTGTCTGACCCCGAGAGCGAGGCCCGCGTGCTCGGCTCATCCCTCCCTGGCCGCCCGCCCGAGCCGTGAGCCGAGAGCCCAGAGCCAAGCCGGGGGACGAGACTCCCTCCCTAATAAACCCGGGCTAATGTGTGAAAATGGAGCCAAAAAGCATGCATTCATCACCACCTGTCACCAGGTCCCGCTTGACTAATACCGCGCTGTCTCGACCGCTGAAACTACATGAAATATGCATATGACTCATCTCCCTTAATTATCACTATTTCACGCGATGTCCGAGCAACGTTTTTCAACTGTGAAATTTTCTACTTAATGCGATGTTGTTCTCGATTACTGAAACTCGTCTCGTTTTTACACCACGCATAATTAGCTTTCTATGAATAATGACAAATTTCGACGTGTTATTTATTAGATTTCATTTTGGTTTCTTGCAGCTTTCATGTACGGGAAAACGACACCCTCTGCTCAAAACAACAACTCAGTGCTTCTCAAAACGAGGCCGGTGTACGGTCACGGACAGCACCACCCCCACGGACGGAAAAATAGCGGCCCAGTTCTGCAAAGTTTCAAAAGTGACGGCGTGAATGATAAATATTCGGCGCCGAACCCCAACGGTAGTGCTGCCAGTGTCCCTAAAGACGCCAAACCGAGTCAAGGACCGCAACAACCGCAAAACTCTGGCGGACTTAGTTACTATAGTAACAAACTGTCACGTGGCCATAGTGGGTACACCCCCCTGGGTCAGTCTTCCCCCGGAGACTACAATGGAGGCACTCGGTATGGCCACGCCCTTAGCAGTAGCGGCTATAGCACAAATTCCAACAGTGACAACACCGACGTGACACCGACCAACGACCCGCATAACGATTCAGTGGGCACCGATGATGACGCCACAACCATCGCCGGAAGTTACGTAGTCGACGACGGTGACGCGACGCAGGACAGGCACTACGTCAAGGGTCAAATTGTGTAAATTATTGAATTGAATTGAATGATCGTTTGTAATGATGATGCTTAATTATTGAATGACACAAACTGCCACTGTATTTAATATTGTAGAATAAGTTCATATGATCACTTGATGATAGTTGTTCAAGTGCGTGTGTTATATATCAGTCGTATATAACTCATGTAACTAAATAGAATATAACCCTCATATAGTACGTGAAATTAAATTAATTATTACTTCAATTGTGTACAGTGAATTCATCTGAAGTATACACTTCCATTTCTGGTTTGCAATTTCCTTGTAGATTCATCCAATTATACTAAAAATACAATTATAATCAGAGTGGCTATATTTAAGAATGAAACATAATTGAGTGAGTTTGGCAGCATGTAATTAGTCCTGCGCGAGGGTAATTACAATGCCGGCATGTTATTCAAGTACGTGGGTCTCATATATGTAATCAACTGCCATTGTGATGTATTGCTTTAACAATGGACTCCACGGTAACACAAGAAGGTCCTGGGTGCTGTCACAATCCGGGCATATATTTATACATTGTTACATTAATCTGTATCATATAATTATGAAGTGAAAATTGAATCGGCATGAACAACTAATTATACAATAACCTGACTGTATTTCATTCCCATTTGAACAGTGCATGATGTCCGTGTATGCATGGATTGTTTTTCTCTGACTTTCCATACTTAACTGTGATGATACTAAACTATAAATGATGTCTTGTATTTGTGCTCTGTGCAAGTGTGTGACGATTAATGTACACCATTTTCTTCAAGTGGTCGCAAGTGAACTGCTTTTTGTTTACCGATAATTATATTGTCACGGCGTTATTTGTGAGGTTTAAACTTTTAATGTATTTTGCCTTTGTTGGAAATGATCGAATTAAACATTGATAATGGCAGCGCTTGTCTGTTTTCACTTTCGATGATCTACGATAATGAACGCTAATCACATTACGTGATTGCCCACACTGGTTAACCGGCGTGTATCAATAATTCACACAATGATATTTCGAGCTAACCCCCCTCTCAATGGCTTCTTAAATCATTCAAGGGTTCGAGGCTATGAATGCCTCCCTTTCAATTCGTAACACGTGCTATCTAGGTTACTATGGCAACTCCCGCCTGACGAACTCTCAGACGACCACCCCTTCTGCCTGACAAACGGCGAAATGTGAATAAGTCATTGTAGACAATCACAATAGACGCATCAGTTAATTGACTTTATCTGAAGTCCCACTGATCCCCTGTTTTATGGTTGCGAGCTCCGGGGTCCTGAGAAAAATGACAAAGCCGTCGTGTACGCTAGCAGATTGAATCCCTGTCTGTGATAGAATGGATCCATACGCCGGGGCTCTTATCATCTCGACGGTAAAGTAGACCTTTAATGCGAGACCCAAACCCGGCATTGTGCACGTGGCGCACTTTCCCCTTTCTTTCCCGCCGCCTCGATGATAAAGACAAAATGTTACCTGGAAACAGGAGCGTGTGAGCGGTTCTTTGTAGACGTTCGTTTAGCGCACGAGACACTCGGTAAACACACGACAGAAGAAATACAGCGGGCTCTCCCTCCCCGAGGGAATTCCTCCTCTCCGTTTTTATTCCGGAGGAAATAAAAGTCCGACTCAGGCGGGATCACGAAAAATGAAGCCCGGCTGTATAATGTCTATATACATATTCCTCGGAGGCAATAACCGGCAGCTTAATAAGTAAACTATTACATGGTAGTAAGGACTCAGACAAGGGCATTGATTTATGGGTTTTATATGGATGTGCAAAACTGGGCAGGCAAATTGCGTGTGTGAATATGATCAAGAAATTTCCGTCACACACAACAACCTTCAAAGCGCAGATATATAAATCATGCCTACATTTTTCTCCCATTTTTCCATCTACCTCATTAGTGCGTCTCCGAGGGACTTCAGGAACGAGCGTTTCCTTTCTGTCAGGCAGGAACAGACCGGGTCCCTTGTGCCTCGCAGCCTATCATAACATCTTAAGCCGCACGCTTATTACAAGGAATATTCGCAGTATGAAATTATGCGATATGATTGGGTTGATTTTTGTGTCTTGCGTCACTAACTAATCCCCTGCCAGCTTTTGTTTGAGTTGACATTAGATCGCCCAACTCGGGCATTATATCCGCTAACAATAATGCCATTCCCCATGAGAAGAAAGAGGAATTCAGCGTTGGTTCCATTGTACGGTCGCGTGTGTCTCGCTATTTGTCTTGCCAGACGCAATCTGCAGTAATGGGGAATGACTTGTTTATATTCAAGCAGGGTAGAAATGATAGACTCGGAGAAATTTATAAAAATGAGCGACAAAGGCTTCGAGTGGAAATAGTCTATACTTGATATGTATCGCACGAGTTGCAGCGGAAAATGTTCCGGTGTTGGCGAGAGGGTTGCGGATTTTTATGTGTATCAATTATAGCGTGAGCAGGAGCATACACTAGGTGAGAGGTGGGCGGCAGAGGGGAATGATAAACAGCTCTCCTGGGCGATATTCAGAGGAGAACAAGCACCGGTGAACTACACAACAAATGACATAGGTAATTCTATCAAGCGCCCGCGTGATGTCTGTCGGGAGAGAGCGAGTCTGACAAGGGATAGTGGCTACTCCTGACCCCGGTCACATCGCGCTGCAAGACCGCCCTAATCAGAGCCGGCAGCCCCTCGGATCCGCTCAGATCCATTTCCCGGCCAGGCGACGGTCAAGGACCAGCCATCGTTCACCATCAATTTCGGGCGAGCACGCGGGGCTTTGTCAGACGTGCTCACAAGAGGTGTGATCCACTTTTGGTGACGTTGACAAGGCACGTTGTCCTTCCCCAGCTGATCCTCGTCCCTGGCGCGAGTTGGCCGAGAGTTGGGCGCCTGTGATGAGCAGATGAGCCGCGGACCAGCTAGCATCAGTTGGGCGCCCACTGGAGCCTGCTAGCCTCGTTCTAATGGATGTCAGGATGAGACCGCGGTCCTGGCGAACCCAATCCTTACAAGTATCCCCGCCAATACCATAATGGTGCCAACGATACCTTTATCGGCTTAATCCATTACAGGAATCCGCAAAACTCGCATTAACACTCAAGTCTGGAGCCACTGACAAACCTCAACCAGTCCAGACGGCTGTTCTCCTTCAAAAGCTTCCCCAACTAGAAAGAAATGGGTTGAAGGTTGCCCTTCATCCTCGCGGATGGAGCCAGCATACAGAGAGTGTAATTACTCGTGGGTACCCCAACAGTTGTTGAAACCTTATCGGAATCGCTCTGCGAAGTTTTAGAAAAACCAGCCCACAATTAAAACCTCCATCCACAGCCAGATCAACGGTACGAGGTTGTAAACTGAGTAATGGTGTGTGCCAAGACTCCGGAAGCCCAATAACTCAACTGCTTCCACCAAGAAAGCGTCGAATTACCTGCTGAAGCCACACCCAGAGCATCAGTAATACATCACAATGAGGCAAGATTGATGTGGCGAAATGAGCAGAAATGGATGCCATTGTATGACAAAGTTACTCCTTCAGGCTTGTATCAAGACGAATGGTACGAGACATGCTGCTCGTGTGTCTGAGTTGAGTCTGAGCACGTTACCTGAGCAACGAGTGCGAACCTGGCTGTGTTGTTGCCAATATACGAGATGGCTATGACTCTTGAAAGCTCTCTGACCCACGATAAGCGGTCATAATTTCTCATTACCAACTCCAGCTTCGGCAAAAAGCGAAATCAGCTACCGGATGAAGTGGCCTAGGAACTATCCATTGTGGATTACTTCATTTTGAGATGGATGCAATCTCCGATGGCTGAACTTGCTTTTTCCATCGACAATTTGCTCCAAGCCCTATATGATATGATTTGAAACTTTTCCGATAAGAATAAAACGGTCGCTGCCTCCGACAGAATTGCCCCGTGTATCTGATTGAAGCTATTTCTTGGCTCCAGGAGAGGGAAGTCTATTGCTCCTGTGTGCTTTACATATGTCACCCTGCCTCCATCTCACTGCCTTCCATCCTAATACTGTTTGAAGCTCGCAACAAGTATCTCATAGCCGAGTGAAATTCTGCCAATTTGCTGCAAACAAGCCAGTTTAAATCCATAGGTTTTCCACTTATTGGCAGTTCATCGAACTAAGCGCGGAGGCAAATAACCACATCTGACAGCGTTGGCGGTAAAGCGAAATAAAAAAAACTACCGGCATGAAAAAAAACCCGCCGAGGCATCGCCCAAGTTAACAATGACATAAAGCCTGTCGTCTGTGAAAAAGAGACTAGGTGGAAATTGTCGAGGAATTCGCCGGCAGATCAGACAACCTCTCTTCCATGGTATGATCAGGGAGGAAATGAGAGAGTCCAACGTCTGGTGAATTGACAAATACAATAGGCACGTGGTAGGACTGAGCCGGGAGTCGCCTGAGATATCCAACTTCCGCTCACAGCTACATTTAGCATCAGCAATACAGCTGTTTACTCAGCTTGTCTCGGTGCTAATTCAATGTGTATATATACATGTATCATATACGCGTTCAGGTTTCTAGCTTCGTCTTATGAGGGCTACTTGAGTAAAGCTGTAAAACCGGACTTATTTAGCCATATAAGAAAGACTCGCAGATAAAAGCAGCTAAGGGAATCAGTCCAGACTAGCGATACAATATCAAAGCAATCTAACATTCAGGTTACCATATATTGATGCTTGGAACACACAATTAGAGCGGCTGAAGCAAGGTTTTTCCTTGTTAGGGTCCGGGGAGCGCCGATATCGCGGCCAGAAAATGGGCATTCAGATTATTCTTATCTCTGTCAGTCGCCGCGAGAGGCTCATCGAACCACGGCTCGGGCGCTCTATGCATGCCAGCCACGGCCTGCGGCCAATATTTGTGTGTAACAATGTTGCATGATATCAAATGATCATCTGTAAGGCCCTCAAGGGTGATGGAGCCATAGAAGGCGAGGGCCCTATCCCAAGCAATCTTCAATTAATCCTCGGGCCGGAGGGAAGGGTCGACCTTCGACGTTGGAGAGTGGCTGGATGCCAGTCCGGATCCGGGGAGCAGTGAACAAGTGGAGGAGAGGGGGATGCAGGCTCAGATTGATCTAGGGCCGACCGGGGTGTCCGAGAGACGCCTGTGTAACAGAATCCTTCTCGCGCGTCCTTCTCACCTTTACCAGGTGCTGCTGCAGCAAAACCTCGGTGCACATGCAATAGCGGACTTTTGTCGATCGCGCTCACTATTGATTGGTAATTGGAGTGTCATTCAGTCAGCTAGTTCTACTGAATGTTGCTTTTATGCACCATTGATCAGCGGTAATCCATAATAACTCAATGCATTCACTGGCATGGAGTGGAACGTGGTTTTGTGTATAACCTAGGTCGCTAGAACACGCCGAAGATTTTATTCTTCCATGGCATGCGGAGCCATTGATTTTCCTCCTAGGCCGGCACGGGCGGGCGGGTCGCTGGCTACTCGACCGGTAGCCATCATGATGGATGAACAGGCACAGGGGTGTAATCTTTGACAATGGCCAATCACCAAACTCTCGTCCGAAAGCCGCTGCTTTTACACGAGAATCGACTATGATCAAAAGGCAGAATTGCTTCTTTGAAGGCCATGGCGTTTCTTTGAAGGTCATTTGCCATGTTTTTACCCCCCACTACCCTCGGGGTTAACCTAAAATCCGTCTTAGACGACACTCGTGCTGATTTCAGAGATTGAGCCCGAAAGGCTCAACTCTTGACCAGTTCAAGAGCACAACAGTATGCTACGATGAGAAAAATGAATTGAACGTCCTTCATGACAGAATGACTCACAGCCGCCACAGGCATGTCTCTAATCTTTATTCCTTTAAATCCCCCGTCAATGCGAACGGCTCGAGAACCGCCAGTCCTCTTCAGCTGACCTAGATCCATCAGCATAGTGGTACAGCAGAAGGAGATAATAACTTTAGGAGTAAGACAAGCTGTTGGCAATCATAAGCATAGGTTGGGATACTTTATATCCGAAGTCCCTCTGGTGTAATTAACCTCATGCCGATTGGATCTGACCTCTGATTGACCTAAATTTAATCACTCGTGGACGCTCTCCTGATATGAAATTATAATGACATTGCGAAAATTAATTCGGACTACAAATCACTCGACATGTAATCCCGAGCACTAACAAACCGACGCGGCGACCTCCCGAGGATATATTTAACAGCCATTACCGCATCATTTTAATTTCTCAATTATTTATTGCTTTCGTTCAGTTGTTGCGTGTGATTAATTAGGGCTCGAAGGCACTCATTAGAACGATGACCTCGCGACCCCGATACATTAGCAGCCTACAATCGGAATCCGCAATTCCGACGGGGACGATAACGCCGCTTCCCAGCGAAAACCAACGATATCCGGGCGGCCATGATTTGTAGCGCAGCGCCACCCAAGATGATGCTGCTTAATAGAGCATGCGCGGCAGCCATGATGTCAGTCCCTCAGCGTCCGACCCACATTGCGCATGACTCTCCCCGACATTGTTTGTGTCAGAGGAAGTCAAGTATGGTGAAAGTGTTCATCGGCGACACCGCCCCCCCCCCCTCACTTCTCTCTCGCTTAAATCGCGTTCACGTGCCTCCCAGCCGTGTGGCATTTACTCAACAATCGCCAAGATAGCGCCGGACAGAGATCTGGAGATAGCATCGGCATAATGCTCCTCTATCATGTCATCGCTCTCCTTCAAGTGGCGCCCATTTCGTTCACACCATGCGCCCAGTCCGGCTATTTTGGGAGCGCACTCTTCCAAGGCGTCGATAACCCAACTTGAGCAATGTTTAAAATTTATTGTCCGCAAGTCGTAGGTCTAACAGATAGCCAATAAAGCGGTGTTGAGAGGCCTACTTAAAGAGCCATGCTTTCAGCTTGTGGTAGCAATAGGCTTAGTTACCGATACTGTTTTGTCTGGCTGGTGATGCGCCCAGTATACATGTGTACTCAGCCTCGAGGGTTATGCTCACTCTCAGACTCAACTGTGCTCAGAAGAAGATTGGACGAGGTGGCCAACACAATGAGCCCCCAATCGGCGGCAAGGCTACATCAAGCGATGGTGCCCGCCGCCCGGCAATCACACGGGATGTCGTAACAGGGGGTGGGACCGCCTGTCCATTATCCCTCCCCCTGATACACGTGTTTATCCGATAGACACCCCTCCCACCGTAATGTTGTAGAAACAAGCTCGGAACTCATCTCGCACCAACCTAATGATGACTAAGGACGCATCTGGACAAAGGCCCCTCCAGCCAGTAATGCACGCCATCAAAGGTCCCACGGCTCGCATATCAAAACATTGCTCAATTATCTATCATCGCTCGACGCCCGCTTCATCTCCTGATAGCGGCTCTGATGAAGTCACGTGGTGACGTCACGAGCGGGAGAGACGCGATAGTGAATTGGAGTAACGACATCACATTGATCACCTTTAGGTCGCGCGTATCTGCGAGCTAATAAAGCCACGGCGGAGTAATTGCGCGTCCAGCATCGCGACGTGCTTTGGCGGCCACTCCACTTAGATCGGTGAGCACGAGGCCGCGCGTTCTCGCGGTATATTCCACCCCGTGTGTCTACTCATCGCTCGCGCCCGGAGGCGAGACACGAGTCGGGCTTCATGCCTCATATAGCCGCTTCACTCGTGCAATCTTTCAATGATCGACGCTCACTTTGCCGTACATGCTCGCGTGCTTAATGGAATCGTTTGATTCATTCTATAAACGGCCGCAGAAACCATAGGCTCGTTGTGCGCTGAGGCTTCAGATGTACAGCGGTGCCTATCTATTTCACATCCTGACTGGGGGTCTCCACAAGCGGCTCGCCTTCTAATGCTTATTGTGATACAATCCTATTACCATGGTAATGCACGTGACGGATATGGCGTCTTTCCGGTACGTGGGGTCAGCGCGAGGCGCACGATATTGTTCCCTGCCCCGTGGTCCATTTCCGGCGCAGAATGGCCGCCGGGTGACGTGAGTATTGCGGCGGTTGATACAATTACCCGCTTGTGATCATCATGCAATCACTGCCTCTCCGCCCTTCAATACGCCTGATAAATTAGGTCATTTGACTTGGGAGCGTCATATTTGGTGCGGGTGGATGTCTATATTAAAGCCCCCCGCACGACGGGAGGTGAATCTTATACTCGATTGTGCGCCGCCTCGCTGTAAGTAGGTCATCCTATTGTTGTGCGGCAGAATGCCTGCACTTGCTGCTTATTGCCGCTGCACGTTGTTTGTGACACTGTAATGTATCGCGGAGGTGGGAATCGGAGACAGGCGCATTCAGACTGGTAGCTGGAAATATTGTACAACGAGAGCGCTGCGTAATAAGGGAACGCTTCGTAACAAACGAGCGAATTAACTTCCTTTGTTCCCCGCGGCCCCACTACCTGATATTTGCGGGCCTAATTAAAGCAATTCTTGTGTTTTCATCAAGCTATCGCTCAGGCTCCGCGTGATAAAGATGCTGCCATAGCGCCCGGCCCGAGGTCTGACAATATTTGAGGAACTGGGCTAACTTACGGTCTTACGCGAGCACTGACTATTACTCGTGGCCATCAGGGCTCTATAAAAACGTCAGCGTTCATTCAACATGAACCGACGTTAGGACCGGCCGCCCAAATCCCCTTCGCCAGATATTGCCTCGATGATATTGCGGGCAATCTCCACTGTCAGCCGACTACATTCCGATATGAAATGTGAAGATTATCTGCGCGCAATAAACTACAAATCACGCCACCTAGAGTCGGCGTCCCTCATTCCAACGCTGATTGGGTCATGATTCACGTGACCCCGGATGTCGTGCAAAACGAGAACCCATTTCCATCACAATCACCAAAGTGACCCGGTCGCCATGGCACCGGAATCTACGGATCAGCAGGGATAAACCCTTATGTACTGCTAATCCGAGCCATCCCTCAGTTATGATAAACCCAAATTGTCGCCATTTGCCTTTCAAATTCCAATCCACCTCCCATAACTTGTGTTTCCAGGATGAGACATTAAGAAGTGTGAGCTTCTGGCAGGGAGAGGGCTCTCGTAAACACAGCCAGGTTGTCTCCCTTAACGTAACTCCGCCGTAGATAATGATTAGTCCCTACCTCCCTCCACTACATCAACAAATTCCGCAGCACTCCATCCCAAGACCCGAGCCGGGAAGGTACTTCACAGGCAAATTGCCCATATGCACTATTAATTGAAATATGTAAGCTTTTAGCAGCATTATGATTTGAGGGATGGTCTGCTAAGTCGGCTGGGAAGAATCGTAAATTAAAGCACCTGCTTCGGTTTTTATATGGCGAGGCTCGGTTTGCTGTCGAACCAAGCCCATTTGCTTTTTATAGCCCATGCCTTTGATGCTGCAATACAATTTTCTCCACTTTCATTGTTGCTTTAGATCTTTTTCTGATGCGGCCAGGGACACTGTACATCGTTCGGCACAAAAATGTCACTCATAACTCAATAAGCTCGGCATCAATGTCATCATGGCCATTAAAACCACTACTGTCAACAGCAAAACCTTCTCACCTTCACTCTAAAAGGTCTTAGTAGCAAAGTATGACCATTTTAAATACCTTAAAGAGATAAAAATTGGCTTGGTCCTTCTCGCATGCCGTTGCCATATTGCTGAACAAGGCTCAGGTGCCAAGATGGACC
>JAXGGS010080874.1:0-21340 GCA_035585475.1 Armandia brevis | reverse complement strand
GGATATACAAATGTGATATCAAGTATGCCATGGCTAACCTTTCTGCTTAAACCACATGCAATCAGGAATATTCTAGTGTGCATAACTAATAGACTAATCATTGCCGGGTTCCCGTGGATTGTATAAATCGATTAGCTGAGGGTGTGCACAACGAGTCTGATTTATTTGTTCTCTCTTCTCTGTGAGCCACCAACATGACGTCCATCACACGTATGAGCCTCTTCTGACCGACATCCAATTTCTCCTCTAATCTCCGCATTGAGGTCACAGACAAACGCAGCCAGATTGCCAGAGCACTGATTGATCAGCAGTGCCTGAGTGGGGGCTCACGAGACAGTTGTGCAGATCAGCAGAGGATCAGGTATGAATTTGGCTATGGTCTGGGCGGTTTCAGTTTCAGCCGGCAAGGCATACAGGTTGATTCATTTCGGCAGGTTAACTGTGAATGCACTCTCAGGGCTTGACTTACAAGGGGAAATTAATTGCGACTAGTTATCAGTATCGAAGAAAATGTACAGTAGTCTATCTAAAATTAAAACGTGCACTTTTTTAGTTACTCTTGGACATACAATTACGTAGATTCATATGCTGCAGCTGGACATGTAACTGTCTACATATTTTCGTTTAGGTTGAATTTTCTGTACTTCCTGATACGTATAAAGAATGCGTAAAAATAAACTGACGGAGAACAATGAAACCTGCAGTTTTTAAGAAAACGTTGCAACCCATTCTAATGATTCGACATTATCAATTATCAACTTGCACATTTCGAGGCTGTCATATCCTCTGTCGCCGGGCACCAACGAGTCTCTGAGAGCTTGCTGATAGACATCATAGTCTGCAATCAGGGAGATGAGAGCGATAAAGTGTCACTTTATCTTTTCGTCCTTGAAGCTCAGTAGCAATCCTCGAGCTAATGTGGCAATGTTAGCGTCTCAAGTTGTTTGCAGTACCACGTCCAATTTAACACCGTAGCAGAAGCAAGGACACTTGCACAATGTCATACACTGAAACAAATTATCCAAAACTTAGATTGGTATTTATAAAGCTTCGTAAATTAAGGAATTATTGCAATGACTGGCGTTTGCCATATGAATTTTCGAGTAAATCTGTTCAGAGAGAATGTCCTGATGACTCACATGTGTGAAAGGCTGGTGGAACACAGCTTCAACTTCAATACTGCCACACATTATCGCCAAATGAGACTGATGGAATGAACACACAAAACTATATGCACACACTCGAGAAATATTTCTAGCAGTGCGTTTAATAAGGTGATGTACGCATCTATTCATATCATAAACCGAGACTTGTTCTTACAAAGGTTAGAGGTTACGATATGTTCCCATGACATATAATTCTGATTCTTAGCATAGCAAATAACTCAAGGCTCATAGGCCTATTCCTAAACGCTCTTACACACCTAAATCGGCTGATGGTTCAACCCGTGTGCCCTGGAACCTAACAAGTGCCAGCAGGATGAAGCCCCGCCGTCATGTGTCTTGTTTGCATCGATCGCGTGAGTCTCGCTTCTCCACGCGACTAGTATCCTCCGTACTAGCGCAGACCCGTCATAAGGCGGGAAACTAACATGCATGGAGGTGACCTACATGTCCTTATCTTTGTCTTTACACACAGAGATCTATAGATGCCACCTGGATGTGTCAGTGTAATTCATGGGCCTGGGAAAGGTAGGTAATATCATGGCTGTGGTTGCTCTAGTGTTTCCGTATTATACAGTATGGAGATACGTAGATGTAGCATAATGTTGATAAATTATTGGTATTTAGAACGACCAATGAGCAATTGAACTTTACCGTTCTAGCCAACCTACTTTTAAGTTAGGCGCGTGCCTGTTTGTAAAAATAACCCTGCTGCAAACACTGGCAGGAGTAATGAGTTGTCGTCTGCTGCTAGTGGGAAATAGTCGGCAAATCCATGTGTGCACATAGTGTTGTCCCTCCTGCCGCAGAATCTATTTAACCGATCTGACGTACTCTCTTCCTCAAACAGGGGCTTGGCATTCCCGAACCCCGGTGTTTGCAGGCGATCTATGAATGCATTTTGAAGGCGATTCTAACGCCATTCAAACGAAATCACAGTATAGCGTCGCTTGTTAAGAAAATAAAGGTATATATGAATCAGGACTACGCTTAATATTGTGCATATACGTTCAGATAAGCAGGGAGAATAATTGATTTTGGAAATCAATCAATACTTCAGGCAAAGGGGTTTCAAGCTCAATGTTTGAACTGCTCGTGCCACTCGACCAGTGGCCATTGAAGGGTCAGATGCATCCAATTTGCTTCCGGCAATGCTCAATATCCTCTGCTCACTTTCGAATGATGGAGGGGGTCTGAACTAGGATGGTGGGGGATGGAGCGAGATGGCTTAAGGGAATATAACATCAGTAAATGTCCACGTTACCGTAAATATAATGCAGTTTAAAGCTTTCTTTAGCTAGGAAAACAGCCACAAATAATCCCAGCGGATAAAACAACCGGTCGAAGCCCTGTGATTTAAAGGTGTCCTACAATAACACTGGTGATCTATTAAGTTAACCCTGAGGGAGTGAGGTACTTACTGCGGCAACCTCATCATCCCTGCCTTTTTATTAGGCCTCCGATGAGCACCACAGCCACTTATCGAATAGCCAGCTTACTGGTCTTATATACATACTTCATGGGCTTCCTCGTTATGGTCTAGACAATTCATGGTAATTGCCTTGATTGGACCATCTCCTGAGAATAGCTTTAGCAGCAACCTGGGCACTATGTCTCTCCATAGGTGGAATGTACGGTCACACCCTGATACTCAGCCCTCATAAAGACGATCAGCGTTGCCATAGCTACTAACTGAGTAAGAATAGAAGTTGGTGAAGGTGTATTTAGTTTGGAGGGGGCGGGGGTGTCGGAGGGTCAAGATAGGGAGTAACGGGGTGGTGGTTATTGAGGGGATAAAGGATGTGAAGCGGTTCATAATAACTAATCTGCCGATGAATAACGTAAACATGTATAATTCTACACCCACAATAGTAACATGCTCCGGTTAATTTGATTACAGACCTAGATTCGAACGGTTCAAACTGTAAATGTTCCTCAACCAGGCTTTTGGCAGATTTGAGAGCATTTGAGATTTGATATTTGAGGTTTGTATTTTGATTACAATCTATCACTCGTTCTCATCGACTTATGAAAACAGCTTAAATCCAGTCCCAATAGAGAGTCGAGTCTCAATCGTATAACAGAATATATGATTAATGAGGTAAAGTGGACAGTTGTTCCCATAACCGTTATGTTTTGTATGTAATTTAAGCCGACCATAAGGCTCCGGGTTTATTTCTTGCTTGCCCGAGACGCCTATTGAAACAAGACACATTCGAGGCCAGAAAGACACCGGTGTGGACAGATTACCCCGACAAGACCTCCACTAGCTGAGAGCTTAAAAAACTACCAGTTAGAGTCTTCACGTTACATGTATATCCCTGACCTATTGCGATTAAATGAACTCAACTGTCGCCTGGAGTAGCGATGTGACGAGTAAGGAGTGATTAGCAGGCACATGTTCTCGTCTGCTTGCCTTGTGCGCCGGATATCCGCTTTCGTCTTTAAGGCGGGAAATTGTTAGTCGAATCTGAGTTCATATCCGGATATGCCGTCTGATGCGTCAGTTTTTGTCCGATGGTCGGTGCTCTAAGTGCACCGGTTCTTTTTACACATATAAAGATATACATGCATGATCAGGCATCACATTAACGTCCCAAATGTCAAGCTTGTCAACATGAATGTCAAATGCTTAGGTGGCAAACCGATCACAACTAGACATCATTCAATGTTTCCTTAATTAATTAGGGATGAAGACAATGGTTCTAAAACGTTATTTCATAAGGTGATGTGCATATGTGTACTAGATCCCACTTTGACAGTTCAACAGCAAATGAACTATACTGAACTATTGCCGGACAATCATATCCCACCTTACAATACTACAGAGAACTCCCTTGTTCATCAGCTATTATGGATCTGAGAGGGAAATCAGTTAGTAGACAAAGCGTGTTGTTAGTTATATACATGATTGGAATCGTAGTAATTTCTGAAGGCAGTGAGAAAATGTTATTGGCTAACAGCGAACTATCGTCGACGAGAGCAGTAATGCATACTACAACTTCCGCAATCGAACAAAATGTTTAAAAACAAGACATTTATTTTCCCATTATCAAAGTACATGTATATGTGGCTATATTCATGTATAAGCTATTTATTATAAGTTCTGCGCGGTACATATGACAATCAGCCCTTTTTGCATGTCTTTGAGACCAATTATAGTTGAGGCCATCGAGCAATCGTGCGTAAATAATATACGAAAGTAAATGTTGAGGCATGTAACTTTAGACTTATAATGAACCCTAAGGGTGGTCCAAACTATTTAACACACACATATATATACATGTGTTTGATAACGGTACACATTAAGGTATATGCAGATAGGTCCATTCAAGTATATCGATGGGTTGATTTCGCAAATCAAATAACAAATACATCAACCTTAGCCGAGCTGGAATCCTGTGACAAATTCGTAAGGCTGAATCATCACAGTCTTCACATGCACATGGAGTAGATTCTATCTCGCATAGTTACAGCTCTAATGGAGACTCTTGTATCAAGAGAAGCTGAGCCTTACTTCCTTTAAGTTCACCAAACTTTAAGAGTGCCAACACGCTGGGGCGTTATAGTGATGCGCCTTGTTGGCACCGATTGCACGAGTCTACACGCGACGAGCAACGACCATAAACGCACGCACCAGTCGTAAGGAACTGATGCAGGAACACAGTAAATGTCGTCTGCAACTTGTGAATAGCCGCTAGAATCGTGCACGAAATATGAGTTTCTCCCACAGGCCTTCTTCTATACAGCTAGAGGTAAGCTTTGATGCACAATCTTTCAAACATTCAGTCTTACCCATTTACCACATGTATGAATGTCTTCGCAGCACATGTCACTAAATTGGGCATGCCAAAACAACTTGAGTTAAACAGAAACACACACCGAGCGCAGGTGGTATTTGATACTATAGTGTCCTAAATTGAGGGGATGATTGATGGTTTTGACATCCAGCTCGATGGATATCAGACCGGAAGGTTGGCGGTTTATCCGTGGCATTTTCTGCTTCTGTTAACAAACACACAGCTGCAGCCACCCAAACACATGGATGATTCATAATGTCCAGGCACCTCCGACACACTGGCAGGTTTGTCTGGCAGAAGGGCGAGTGTTGTCCGTATGCTCAATCTCAGTTTGGCGGGGAAATTCAGCACATGTCGCCCGCCGAGACAGTGCTGAATTTCAAATGTGTTTCTGATTTGATTTAACGCGCAGAGGTTCAAACGTCCGTGCTGCCACTGCTGTTTTAAACAGTCTTGCAACCGAGACAACAGAAAATTACCGCCATTGGCCCCCCAAACACAAAAATTCGTGATTACGTGATTTGAGACAAAATATGGTCTTATCACGTGCTTTCTTAGCAACTCCAACAGTGTGTTTTATCGCGCTCTAATCATGTCGAGCCAGAGAAGGGATATTATCGAGTATGGTAAACAGGATTGTTGAGGGTGCCTCGGTGTTTTGGTTGTTCACAGATGAGGGACTTGTTGGAGCCTTGGCTATGGTATGTGGTTCCGCGCTTGCTGTTTGAAGGCATTGATAAAGGCAGAGGCAATTGGCAGGTTTGACAAAGAATAATAATTGTGTATTTCCTATATCAAATATAACATAATAAACCAATATTTCGATCGATCAGTTACAAACATTAAGTTATTTAAATATTAGCAATTCGATTTAGTTCGAAGATAACTGATGTGTGTTGGACTAAATTGATCCAGGTTGCGAACATGGATCTTCAGATAATAATAGTGTATAACTTAAAACTTGGAACTTATACACTGTTTAACAATCCCTAGGAAGCTGTGCATTGATCCACTTGCCCTCAGGTATATACTTCCGTGCAGAGCAACCCCATTGAATCGACCGGACACTGACCTTCAAAGAGCTTTTTACTGCGCTTCCTGTGGGCAAGAAAGGGAGTTCAAAGATCAAAGTCAATATTTTCTCGTGTTTTAAGACCTTAGCCTTAGGCCTGGGAACGTATTTAGCCAGGGGATGTTATATGTTTATTGGATGAATATTTACGGTATAGAGGCGTTGCACCTAGTAGGTTGATCTGTTTCACAAAACGAACAGCGTACGCATGTCGTTGAATTCTAACCAACAGAAAATATCTGACAAGTTACCAATTTGTTTTTCCAATAAATCTGCAAAACTGCCATCCCGATTGTATGCTCAGAAGTGTTTGCATATCCTGATAGGAAGAACAGGGGCTAAAAGGGAAAATCTTCATGATTCCTAGCAAATATTATGAGCAGATTCATCGAAATAGTATTTTATTGTGGCTCAAAAAGTAATTCTCCTCAAAGCAATCACTCACGAAGAAAACAGAATTACACAACCTTAGGTCCAGAATAAATGCTCTTCTTGCCGCGGACACTAAATCTCAAGGGTGGTGATTCGACTGTAGGAGTGCGAAGAAATCGAAAAACCACCTTCATAAACTCAGTCAACTACATGATGAATAGTCAATTTATTTTGGCATCACATACGTAAATCAGCCTTCAAATGCTTCACCCAACGTAAAATATGGAAAACAAGCCAATATAAGTAGCGTTTATTTGAAGTCAAACAATCTTACATTAACTTACTTGGCAATTATTTCGTCGCGATCTTTATGGCTTCTCACGCGGGAAAGGGTCGACGAACCAGTGTTTATCATCATGCTGACAATATGGAGCTTTCAAGTGGAATAACATCGAGAAAGCAACGTTTATTGAACAATAGTGAAAATGATGATACACACACGATCGATTTCCCGACTATTATGATAGTGATTGTGAGAAAACGGATTAGGTATTTTGAGGCTTGAAAAGGACTTAACTCTATTAAACCTATGTGTGATTTATTGAGCTTGTCATTCGATTAGATTTCGGATTATTTATATTGAAAACATGTCTACATTTTACAATGATTCACTGCCTCAGATAGGATGAAAGATGACCTTTAATAAGAAGATGCATGGGTCGTTTGATAATTGTCCTCAGAATTAAGTTCTTGAATTTGAAGTTGTGGCATACTTAATTTGTTCCTGGAGATTGTTATTATAGAATCGATTCTATAATTATGGGGATTCATAACTTGTGCAGGATGCCTAATATTTGCTTCGTAAACAGATAAATCTCTTGTTGACGTCAAAGACAGTCATTGCTATCGTTCCATGGACTGCTACTGATTGCATCAAGTGTCTTGTAATACGCTGTAGAGACGCCATATACGAATCAGTTGAGGGTTTTTATCGTTTGGTAATAAGGTTGTAGGCCAATTGAAGACCCATAGCTGTTCCTCTGATGACATTCCACTGTGGCTGGCAGCTGGTAAACAACATCACTCCGGAATTACGTGCCTCATACACACTATATACTGTTTACACCAAGTTTATTATAATATCACATATATATATATACATATACTATATATTACTATCATCATTTCCCTAGGTTGTCGTTAATATGTTTATTCCTGTGCCTGCATTGTCGTTATAACATGTATGAGGTGAATAAACATATTTTAGATTGAAATTGAAATTGAAATTGACAACTAATCAAAATCATTTGGGGGTCGAAAATCAATCATCGTCCCTTCGACAAATAAATGGATCATAGACGGAATATATGATGATGATTCGGATTATTGACTAATCATTATCGGCCATTCATTGTTATGACATTTATATTACCTCTGGATGAAGCAATATTGAGTATTCGTCAACTGCAGTAAAGTGTATTTGCTCGGAGGGATCTAAGCAGAATGCTCATTTTGACGAACTCTATTATTCGTCAATCTGTAAAGCTTCTTCGTTGCTCAACAGTCTTCTTGAGCTCCGTTTCAATAGCCACAATCGCACTTGGGAATTTATAATTACTTGGAGCACTCCACACAGCCGTATTTTCGTAATCTCATTAATGGCTCGAAATAACCACCCTGTTGAGTGTTGTCCAATACTTCATAATCCTTCCACTATGTATATGATCGTCACCTGTCAATGTTTATCAAAGGATCTGAATGTCAAGATGTGAGTAACTGTTAACATGACAAACAATGACAAAGCGCATGTTCTACTGAGGAGATATACTTGAATGTTTGTAGTGGAAATGTGTAGACTTGGATTGAGTTAAGTGTTTCAGTGAGAAATAATTATTGGACACATCTCTAGATACATACGATACAAAGTCTCTGGTAAACAAGTACCGCCCTCAATGCTCATATGATCTTATTGTCCTGCTGTTTTCCCCATTTTATAAATCTCTGTTGATGCACAGCCACTTCGCCAGAGAAATGAATATTTAGATGAATGTCTGATAAATATATACATACAGCATAAAACTGCTTCTCGTTCATCGACTTCATCACCATGCAGGGGAGTAGTGAAATGGATTGAGGCAGAAAGAAGCAATTTCTTTCTGGTCATCCTTGCAATACACCGGCTTTACCGGATTAAAATCAAATAGGCAGGATGTCATCGATCGTGTGAATGCGTCGGGCGACTTGTCCAAAAGAGCATCCGCATCTCCTGACATGGCCATGTTCAGCATATACTTCCTGCCCCTGAGCTAGTTGTTTCTAATCCTGATGATTTGTCAAGATGCATTGAGATGAGTGAGAATGGTGAAGCTGCTGGGAGTAGAATGGCTGATATCTGGCTGCGGTAAGCTGGCATCTGATGAAGCTGAAGCTGATGGTTCCACCATAACTATGTAAGAGAGGCTACTCAGTTGTTATAAGAATGCCAACGATATGCATTTTTTAGTCGCCACAAAGGGTTATCTTGAGTTTGTGAAAGCATTTTATGTTCCATTGTCCCGTTATCATGTCTTTTATGCGTTATGATATCATTCGTCAGGCTCTCTGACAGGACATGAAGGGCTCCCACACATGTCCTTTCCACATACGCAGGTAGCGTTGTATGGGTGACCTATATCAATCATGCCATGGTCAACCATTCTCGTATGCCTTCAATCATCGATATTCCAGAATACATAATAGATGAGTCCGTGATTGCCGTGTTCCCCGGAAGGTCATTCGGAGTGCAAAAATAGATAAGTTAGTGGAGCAAAGAGTCTGACATATTTGCTCTCTCAGCCACCATGGTGCACATCACCAGTGTGAGCCTTTTCTTGCCGACCTCCAATTTCGCCTACAATCTCCGCATTGAGATCACAGAAAACGCAGTCAGATTGCCGGAGCAATGATAGTGCCTGATGAAGAATACGAAACAAACCAATGAGATATACAGAAAAGAATAAGATCAGGTATGAATTTAGCGATAGGTACCGGATTACCGGATGGATATTGAGTGCTTTAATTTTGCGAAGTTTGAATGTATTTCTGGTGTACGGAAGGTGAAGCTGTTAATTTTACACATGTTTATATATTTAGTGTTAATTATGTCAGGATACACGGCGTCCTCCTCTGCATTTATCGTGCACCAGATATCAAGTTTGTCTTCTTCATGGCTGCACATTAGCAGTTAGTGGCTCATCTGAATTCCGGTTCGCATCTCATCTGGTGTGTCTGTTTAGTGCTCGGCATTTAACTGCAAGACACAAAAATTGTTACATTCAGCGTGTTTCGAACTACATGATGCATCCATGTCAAATGTATCAAGGCCAATTATCTTTGAAGGCTTATTCTGAAAGACATTCTTTCTAGCTTCGCCAGCTTCCCGTTGCAAAATAGTGAAATGCAATGCAAATAACCTCCTGCACATTTCTGTCGCCAAGTTCCATCGAGTTTTTGAGAGTTCGCTGATACTCATCATAGTCTGCAATCAGGGAGATATGAACGATGAAGTATTAGATTATCATTTCGTCCTTGACTCTCGGTGGCAATTCTCGAGCTAATGTTGCATTGTCAGCGTCTCACGTTGTATGCAGTACCACGTCCAATATAACACCATGAGCGCTGGCAGATACAAGGACACATGCACAAGGTCATACACTGAACCAAATTACCTACAATCTGATTGACTTTTATAGAGCTTCATGAAGCAGGGGATTATTGAAATGGTTAGCGCTTACCAAATGAATTTTCGAGTTCATCGGTTTGTATTACATTACATTGGTTAATTGCAAGCTTAATGTGTGAACTACTTGTGGTACACAACTTCAACTACAACTCTAATTCCGCCACATATTTTCACCAACACTTGACATTGGTAAGTGTCATTTATCTGGGGAAACTGATCCTACTATATGTATACATTCGAGAAATATGTTCTCTTGAGCTTAATAATAATAAAGTAGATATATATGTTGCGTTTCACAATGCACGCCTTCATCCATTCACATCTGAAACCGAAACCCTGTTGTTATAAAATTGTGAAGATATAAGATGTTCTCATGAAATACAATCTGTATCCTAATCATAGGAAATAAGTTATTTTACCAAACGCTCTTGCAAATTAAAATCGGCCCCTTATTCATCCCACGTGCACTGAAACGTTACAAGTGCCAGCAGGATAAAGCCCCACCGTGATGTGTCTTGTTTGCATCGATCGCGTAATGCCCGCTTCTTCACACGACCAGTAACCCCCGGTACAAGCACATCGGCATGAGGCGGTGAACCATCATGTCGGGAGGTGACCTACATGTCCTTACGTCGTTTGTTGTTCTGTACGTAGATCTATAGATGCCGACAAGCAAGTGCCATTGTAATTAAAAATGGTAGGTGAAAACATGGTTGTCATTCTCTGGCAGCTTCAATCTTTAGTTGATGATGATACTTCGTTACAGGGTATGGATATGCGTAAGTGCTACAAATCAGTAATTGCTACATGACAATAACTGATATATAGATTGACCCATACGCCATTAAACTTGACCCTTTTAGCTACTTTACTGGCTGCTTGTTAATAACAAAGATACTTACAGGAAGCATTGATATTTTCTGCCACAATCTATTGCAACAATCGGACGCAGTATCTTCCTCAAACAGAGGCCTTTCCATGTATGTTCAGTTACGTACTACCCTATTTTTATAATTTACGTTCCCTGAAGTCAGACAAAGGGTCATGATAGTTTGGCCTCACGGATTCGTTCAAGAGCAGGTAAATAGAACAGATTCGATTATAAGCTCTAAAAATCATACCCATGTATTTGAAGTGTATGTACGAATTCCTTCTTGCTTCCGGCGGCATATTTTTATAAGATGGGCAGAACAATGTGTGGCATAATATTCCTTAGCTGTGTTACCTCTATCGCAGGCGTACGTTTGAATATCAAAGTTCAGACAGCTGAACGCCATCTTTGTTCCCTCGGTCACAGCCGAGAAAATCATCACCGGGTTTACACTACCATATAGCAGGTGTGTTTTTGTTATAAATGTCAGGAGTAGAAGCAATATTGCTTCAGAAAATATTTACACAAAAATACGCTCTTTCTAATAAGGACAAAGCCGGATCTAATACCCGCGTAAGCTGCGTGAAAGTAAACCGTTAATTATTATAATTGTGACAAAGAATTGATAGGGAAATCAATTTATACCTCAGGCAAAAGAGGTAAGTCGTTTGTCGTGATTTCCGGCTCACTGGTCTGGCTGCTGAAGCCACCAACTCAACCAGCGGCCCTAGAGGCTGCTTAAATCTTCCTCTAGTGGTCAGATGCATCTAGATTACTCCCGGAAGTGCGCCCATGCTCTGCTCACTTTCCGTTAGGTTGCAAGTGATGGATGGGTTCTGAACTAGGATGACGGGAGATAGAGCGATGAGACTTAAAATGAGTCAATAGGCCTATCAGTAAATGACCATGATGCCATAACGTAAATGCAATGTCTCTTTTCTACAGGAAAAAAACTACTTTCATATATTAGATATGTTTTAGCCCGCATTGAACCTATGGCTATGGTTCGTTCTGCCACTAATTTGTTTAGATTATCAAAATTGATTATTCATTTTTTATAAACACTTAATGAATAGATCGAAATATATAAGGGTTAATATGCACACAGAATACCGGTTAGTTTGGTATAGATTGGTGGAGGCTCACTGTGATTGTGCTAAATAGCAAGAAGTACAGCTCAGTTTAATATTTTTCTGTATATTTTTCTGATGATGTTTATCGGTCTAAAAACCCACTACAATAATACCGGAGCCCTATTTAAGTAAACCATACCTAAACGAGGTACTTACTGCCGCAACCTCATCATCCCTGCCTTTTCATTGGGATACCGATGAGCACCGCATCCACTAATCGAATAGCCAGCTTAGTGGTCATATTTGCATACTTCATGGGCTTCCTCTTTATAGCCGAGACAATTCATGGTAATTGCCTTGATTGGACCATCTCCTGAGCAAAGCTTTCGCAGCAACCTGAGCACTATGTGTCTCCTTAGGTGGGATGGGCGGTCACACCCTGATACTCAGCCCTCATAAAGACGATCAACGTTGCCATGGCTAGTAACTGAGTAAGAACAGAATTTGGAGAGGGGTATTTGGTTTGGGGAAGAAGAGGAGAAAGAGTACACTCAAAGGTGATGAAATTACCGAGAGGATGCATGGTGATTTCAGATCTGGTACAGGCCGAGGGCGGTCAGGGCTGTCAATAAAGTCACTAAACGCAGCTACCAAATAACAAATATATAGATAGATAAAATTGCTGATGTCTGATTGTCATGTAATGACTGGTTGTTTTAGATTCCCCCATTCGAAACATTCACGCTGCAAATGTTCTAATCGGCCTCACGACAGATCCGGAAGCAGTGCCAGTGCTTTACTGCAATCCATCACTCGGTCTCATTAACTTGTAAAACAGCTTAAACCCCAGTCCCAGAAGAGGGGCGAGTCTCCGGTGAAGACAAAGTACTGTAACCGAGTCGATGGTAGGAGGTGTTTTTACTCACTAGGTGCGTGCGTGTCGTTTCAGTACAAATCCGCAATGACTGCTGGCTTTAAGGGGTGTAGATCGATCCATCTATATCTAACTGTATCTAACTGCCTTGATGACATTATTGAGTGAACTTAAGAAGTAGCCGAGTGTGCACATAGATGTATGAATGATGTGGCGAGTTACTTGATAGTATTTTGATTTAATCCTTATAATTAATGTCCTGTACAATATCGGGTTGACTGTCTTGGAAGTCAATTATAAAAGTGTGCTAGCTTGAAGTGATGAATTGGAACCTAAAAATGTTTCTAAACCGACAAATCATTAATTCAACTACTGGCAAAACATATGGTTGTTCGTAGTTCATATCCCAACTCTCCAAATTGTATTCACGAACAGGTACATACACATTTTAAGGATATATATACAGCTATATTCTGATGCCCATCCATTAGGTGTGGCTGGTCTGATAATCATACGATGGTCAGCATTTTGTCAATATTAATCTCAAGTAGCTCAAGTGTAGCTTTCACGAAAACTGCATCTAATAATAAGGGTTATAAAATAGAAATGCTTGATGATAAGGAAATGCAATTGGGTATGGCTCGTCTATCCCGCAGACCCTTTACCCCTATAAAGTAGGGGAATTCCCTGCGGGAATATATGATAATTGTTAATTTCACTTTACTCGGGTGGCACGTTCAGGTGTTGCTAGGAGGTAACCGGGTAATAAACGCTGCATCCTCAGACCGTAAACCCTCTCCCAGCGGGTAACCTGTATACACTCTGTGTGAGAGGAGCCGCAACTATTGATGCAATTATTTATCGGCGGAATAACATTGCTGGTGCTGAGAAGCATACGAAACGGGCTCTTCAGTTCACGAACAATTTGCGGTGCGAGCAGGCGAGAGTCTTGGGTAGGCAACAAATCTTCACCAGCAACGTATTATCCCATTACTCGGCCAATCATCTATTTATCTTCTCATTACAGACTTAAGCTGGCTCTCAGAAGATTCGACTGCCAGTACTCCCGCCCTATGATTTACCGCCATATTGTGTTAGCCACAGACGAATAGACCGAGCAGAACAAGGTAGGCGCTCAGATAAATTCTCATCACCTGTTCTGAAAAGAAACAGGTTGGTTAAGGTTATTCAATGGGCAATCAATTCAAATCAGTAATGATTGTCTGTTATGTTGGAAGTTATACCTGATAGGAATTACAGGCTTGTTCAGGAAACCGTCCGCAGCCAGGAGCGATTTAATATAATCAGGAATCTCATATCGTGTCGGTTTTCATTTCACAGCCGTATCCGGGAGAACAACTAGGTCATAATGGAACATCCTTGAGATTCGTGGCTTACTTCATATAATACCTTTTTGTGGCATATATTTTCTCATAGTGTGCAACTGATGATAAACAAGACCATTATAAAATTCGCTGTGGCTTTAAAAGTCATTGGGCACGACATTTCTCACGGATATATGTAGCTAACCTGATCGACCGTTCACACTAAAATCTGGCACATATTTGTCCCTGATTAGATTCACACTCAGGCAAACCAATCTTTGTACCCCTAACAATACGCTCTGCATCATATATAGCTAAACCAGTGGCATTTGGAATGCAGTGTTAGAGTTTAGTAGTCTGTGATCTTGGTGACCATCATACCTGTCTGCTGATCCGAACGAATGACGAGAGGGTCAAGGTAAGGGCGACGATTGCCATGGCAACGTGTACTGAAGAACATCACGCTATGCAAAGGGAGAGATGAGCCACATATTAGAAACTCTGCATACAGATGGGGGACAGTGGTGACATTGATACGACTCTGACATTAATGTTTAACCTAACTAAGGGATGTTCTTTGAAGAGGTCGTATGTGGTTGATGCAACATTAGTTTGCCCATTGCCGGACATATATGAAACATATCTTTGTCCATTTGATCCTGATTACAGAATCTCAACTAAATTTGATGGCAATTGGTATGATTTGGTTTAAATCGAACGATGAACTGTTTAAATGTTACAGTATTGTTCAATGAAATTTAGAAAGAGATGATTATTTGAAGGTACCTACATACTCAATAACTTCCATTTTTCACATATCTAATGAGGTCGACCCAGTAACGAACAGTCAAATGTTTAAGAAACAATATCTTTGATATATCTGCGTCCCTGGTTTGTCCTTTTTTGGAAATGAAATAAGGTCTGATCAGGAAAAGGCATAATTCGTATCAATATACTAAGTTTTTAACCCGGTTTTGTTGACGTTCACTCCGTACACAGTCCTTTGATGCCCATATAATGGCGTATACATATTTAAAATATACATAAGAAAATATGATCGATGGGTTTGCTGGTAAAGTCAGCGGCTGTTCCCATAAGTACTGCGGTTTTACGGGATTCACGCTGATAAACTCGGCGTTATCTTTCATGCTTGCGCGAGACGCCCATTAAATCGAGACACATGCGATGTCTAAAGGACACCAGCGAAGACCGTCGGTAGCTGGGGGCATAAAAAGTGTCGGATAGATCCTTGACGTAACTAATTCCCGATCTAATGCGACTAAATGAACTCAACTGTCGCCTGGAGTAGCGATGTGACGAGTAAGGAGTGACTAACTGACACGGGTTCTCGTCTGCTTGCCTTGTGCGCCGGATATCCGCTTTCTTTTTTAAGGCGGGAAATTGTTAGTCGAATCTGAGTTCCTATCCGGATATCTTGTCTGATGCGTCATGTTAAGTCCGTGTTGAAAGGTCGGTGCTCTAAGTGCGCTGATTCAGTTTGCACATATATAAATATTCATGCTTTCTTGTGCATAGTAGTTATTATAAGGGAGCCTGGTGATGCAGTTTGTCAGGATGAACGATCCTCTTACTATTGTATTAACCGCAGTGATATTGCATGTGAATTTACAAGGTCAGCCATAGTATGCACTTGATGACCCGAATGATGGGTTCTAGTAGATTTAGAGTGCCGTTTAAAGGATGGAAATTGATGAAAGTAGGTGCACGGCAGTAGCAACGTAATCGTAGAATATGTACTTCCCATTCCGGATTTGACATGTGAAGGTGTCATATAGCGCCAGCACCAAACAGCAAGGACGGGCACCGGGTCTCGTGTGAAAATAAAACATTAAATCGTTTGATAGTTATTAAGTAACGGACTGGGCAGATCCCCAAACGATGCTCCATTAGATGTGATAACCATGTTAATAGTATTTAGCTTATAGACTCTAGTCGCGAATGATGCTTTAGTATGTGTGTATGCAGCTGTTGTTTGGAGGACACATGCTTATGGCATGAGAGCAAACCATCTGCTGAGGGATGCTAATGCTTAGTTTAAAGAAAATGCTTTGATTTCTATGCAAATATAGTTCTTAACGCACTTAATTTGCATCACCTGACCTATATCATGTAATAATCGTTCAAGTATGGCCACTTTCATGATCTGGTGTCCCACGCTTGTCCCAATCGATAAGATTAAAATCAAACAGCTTGATTTATTTGCAGTCTCCTTTTCCCGCCAAAATTACCATTGAGTGCCTCCTACTCGAACCAACATTTAATATCCCACATTATCGCTGTGTGGAGGTCATAGGAGAACGCTGTTAGATTACTATAGGAACATGATTGATTAGGCATGCCGAAGTTGGCGCTTACCGATAAGTAATATAGATGGCGAGAGGATTAGGAATGAATAGGTACCCCTGAGCCGGGGGTTAACTAACACGGAAGCAATGGTGATTTTTCACGGTGATTTATACTCCTTGTTTCTGGTGAGGTGGCAAACTGATCAACGGGCAACATGGCATTAAAGCTGCATAACATTATTGAATAGTTTCTCAGGCACACCCGCCCGGGTCAGAAATCTCTGCCGTACCCCTTATGTTGGTACAAAACGTCGGAAAATGGTCATAAAAAAGGCCCCCGCACCCTACTTTCTGGTGAAATAGAACAAATAAACCTGGAGCACCCCCTATTTCATCTGATAAAGATAGAAGATAAAAATAAAAACCTGCGCTCACACCCCCTTCTCAACCAATGAAAATAGCATGAGCACATTTTTATCTATTCTATGCGCACATGCGTTTATACATATGTGTGGTAAATGAACAAATCAAGATCTATGCAGTCATGTCAATTCCATAATATGGACGTGCTGATTTAAATTCGCAAATCAAATATCAAATGCATCGATCTACTCGTGAGCACATTTTTATCTATTCTATGCGCACATGCGTTTATACATATGTGTGGTAAATGAACAAATCAAGATCTATGCAGTCATGTCAATTCCATAATATGGACGTGCTGATTTAAATTCGCAAATCAAATATCAAATGCATCGATCTACTCAACTGGAATCCTCCGACATATTTGTATGTCTGAATTGGTACACATGTCATACGCACATGGAGTAGGCTTTGGCAGGCATTATCGGTACATAACTAATGGAAAATCGTGTATTGGTCAGGAAAAGCGGAGCTACCTTTAAGTTGACCAAACCTTACGAGTGCGAACACGATGGGGCCGTGTCATGATGCGCCATGTTGGCACCGGTTGCACGAGTCTACACGCGACGAGCAGCGACCATAAACGCACGCACCAGTCGTAAGGCGGGAACAGCAACGGAGACACAGTAAATGTTGTCAGCAACCCGCTAAAATCGTGAACAAAATAAGGATTAGTACATCAGGATTTATTCCACACACATACTGAGTGAGGTAGGTAAGATACAATTGAGTGCAATTGTTCAATCGATCACATGAATCAGGATGGCACTTATAGCCAATTATTGACCTGCATTGACTGAGTATGGATGAAAAAATTTGAGGTACATATTATTCCAATCAAGATCAATGGGTTTACAATTATGCATTGAAACTATCGGCCTTAATAGGGAATGCTCAAATACATAGAACCACACCGATCGCAAGTGTGCTTTGATATGAGAGTGCCGTAAATTGAGAGAGCGATTGATGTTTTTTGCAACCGGCTCTTTGGATATCACACCGGCAGGTTGGTGGTTCATCGCTGATGTTTACTGCATCTTTGAATAAGCAAACAACTGCAGCCACCCAAGCACATGTATGATACATGAGACTCGGGCATCCCCGCCACACTGGCATACTTCTCTGAAGGCAGAGAGACTGTCATCTGCATTTTCGACCTCAGTTTGGCAGGAGAAATTTAGCACGTGTCGTCTCCAGAGACAGTACTGAATGTCTATCTGATTTAATTTAACTCGCAGAGGTTAAATCTACTGGCTTTGTGGTTACAGCTATTTTAAACAGTCTTACTACCCGAATAACCCAAAATGTCCGCCATGGGTTTCTATAGTTGTCCACAGCTCTAGAATACACTCGATTGGTACGGGAAGTGAGACAGAATATGGTATGGTAACATACTCTCCTAGCGACCGCCACCACCACTAATAATCATGTGTTTTATCGCCTTCTAATCATGTCGAGAATCAGAGAATGGGTTATTATCGAGTATGGTAAACAGGACTGTTGAGGGTGCACTAAATCGGTAATTTGATTGTTCACAGAAGAGAGTGTTGGAACCTAGGCTTCAGGACAAGATTGCCATCTGTCGTTCTGCGCTAGCTCTCTGATTAGGCAATGACGAAGGCAGATACAAGTGGAAATTGCCAACAAACTAGATTAATACATTATGTTGATCCCATATTTCTGCAAATCAATATTTCGAAGATCACTACCAGCTAATATGGTCAAAATGCCATTTAAACATTAGCATGTTGGACAAATTCGATCAAGATTGTTTAAGAGTAATTCAGCTAACAATACGATGGAACCGAACGTCAGTTTTTACCTTAGCATAGAAGCCTTGCATTAATCCACTTGCCCAGACGTATTAACCTCCATGCTAAGCAACTCGAGAAATATCGACCAGAGACTCACCTTCAACGTGCTTATTACCTCGCCTGCGATCAAAGCCAACTTGTCTCGTGTTTTAAGAATCAATCAAAAATTTGGGAACGTATAACAAATGTCTGCAAATTTTATTTCTACTAGATCTGCAATACTTGCTCCTCGTAATGATGCTCGGAATTTCTAACATATCTTGACGGGAAGAACAGCCGCTGAAAACGTTTTCGTATCATTCCTGGCAAATATTCTGAGCAGACTCAGCGACATCGATTTTTCATGTGGCTTAAAAAGTGATTTCCGCATAGCAATCATTTACCAGGAAAACACAATTACACGCCATGAGAACAGAATAAATGCGACTCTCTTGGCTGGCACCATACATCTCAAAATTACTGATAGGACTTTAGAAAATGCTGAGGAAGCGAAACACCAAATACATGGTGAATATCCCATTTATTTTTGTATCACATACCTAAGTTAGTGCTTGTTTTACACAATATAAGCTATGTTTTCTTTTCCCTTTTCAAACGATTCAAAAGCCGTGGTTAATGCAAATTAATAAAGAACCATCGGTAATCCGCGTATGATATATATAATTATCCTGCTGCTTTCTTCATGGGCTTCCACTGACAAATTTCCTTTACCTTGCTGTAAGATTGAGCATTTTGCAAATCCTTGTTGACGTAAAGCCACTTCACCAGAAAGAGCAACCTCTGACATGATACATTACCTGTTACTGATGTTACACAACAAAGAGTGTCTATGCACACTTGTGTCGGTTTATCCCTTTTTCCGACTGCTAAATCCCACCTCATCCAGTACCTCGTGTGATTCCAGGGGATAATCTGCAGATTAGTCTAATCTGATCGGATGAGACGTAAACTACACCCTGAAGGACAACGTGATATGTTAGAACACGCTTTGGCGTGATCTGACTTGTCAGGAGTCGTTATAAAAGTGGCATACATCGTGATGATAATTCCTTTTTTATATGATGATGGTTACAGTCTGCGCGCATTTCAGATGACTTATCAATAAACAACATCAAGTTCATCGAGCAAACCCAAAAGTCTTTGTGCTATACAATGTCGTATGTGGTCACCCTCGCAATACACCGGATTAAAATCACATATGCGGGACCTCGTCGTGTTAATTAAAACGTCGATCGTCAAAATTCTATGAATGATGGCGACATCTGTTTCATATACCATGACATATATATTTGTAATTATGATGCATGAACATGTTTGAGATATAATGATGGCTGACTTTTTACCATGCATGTTTACATCTAATGCCTGGAACACCATATCTATTCACTGTGCATACGGCCTATGCAACGAAAGACGTTTTTCGAGCTTGTGAATGTAGTTCACGTTCAACTCTCATGTCATTGTGGCTGTCACGTCCGATAATTTCCGCAGTCTAGTACATTGACAAGACATGAAAGGGCTCTCACACACGTCAGAGTCCGCAGTGACAGAGGTACCTCACTATAGGTGACCTATATCAATCGTGCTATGGTCAACCATTCCACACATACCCGCAATAAGCGATATTCCAGAATGGATAATAGATTAATCATTGTCCGGTTCCCGTAGATAAAAAGGAGTCTGATATATTTTCTCTCTCTTCTCATATCCACTATGGCATACATCATCAGTGTGAGCCTCTTCTGAGCGACATCCAGTTTCACTCCTCATTGAAGTCATAGACAAACGCAGCCGGAGTGCCTCGGCAATGATTAGGAGTTATTTAATGAAGGGCTTACTACTAGGAAATAAAGGTACAGGGATGCCTTTCCGAAAGCAAAACTGTCATATCGGCTATTTGTCATTCCCTTATTAGTTATTAGTTTGAACACGTTATTAAAATATATTTGCCAGGGAGAAGGGAAATGCACAGATAAGTTATCTATCACTGTATGCTATTGTAATGCTATGATGAAATATGTCGATATCCGTGCTACACTTATTCTGGAAATAGTCTGTTGTAGGTATCGCATGTAATCATGTTTTCCTCAATGGGGTAAACATTATGATTGATGAAGTATGTCACAGTGATTATACTGTTATCGCGTGCACGTAAAGGTCTTTCTTCTGACCTGTACAACTGTTTACGGTATACAACAAGCTATGCACAACCTCATGATTGCTTTCTCTACACGGGACCTTATTCTCGGGTCGTGCTAGACTTGGCTTGTTCAGCAAACTCACAGCAATCGTCATGCTGCAAATTATTGCTGTCGTCATGCTGCAATGGTCTAAATGTGGATGTATGCTGATTGCTCGCAATCCGGATTTTGAAAGTTGGCTTTTTTACAGCTTGATAAACTTGCAGCAGCTACTTTGCAGCATACAGACTTTTTCAAAGCATTTTTAGTTTGAAAGCGGCAAATTACTGGCTGTTCAGACTAGAGTAGGTTCCTGATTGTTAGAAACAAGGAAGCATGTGACAAA
>JAXGGS010080763.1:5706-16120 GCA_035585475.1 Armandia brevis | reverse complement strand
TGCACGAATTTTTCAACACGGATATGTTATTTAAGAAGTTATCAAAGTGTTTATATCTACTTATCAATATATGTAAAACACTTTTTCAATGGGTATTTTATTTTGAAACAAAAATACAATCTTACAGTTACTTCTCATTCTTCCGTATAAACTATTCAGACACATCTCAGGCATGGGTGTTCATCTTTGTCGTAATGTTTCTCCGTTCTTCTCTCGATGTTTTTAAATGCTTCGAAGTGGAAATGAGTCATGTGTTTCTTATTGTAGCTGGTCAAACTACTGATGGAGGCACTCAAGCCGATGGCCAAACTGAGCAGGGGGCACAGGCTGAAGGTAAGCTTGTCAATAGTCTAATGCGGCATACCATTAAATTGAATTCATGAATGTTCTGATTAAAATAATGCTGATGCGTTTTTAGAAGCCGCTACTGAAGACAAACCAGCGGAAGAAGGAGCCGAAAAGGCTGAGAAATCTGAAGAGCAGAAAGAAGAAGACGAGGAGAAAGAGGATACCCCAAAACCTGCTGATGGGATGGATCCTAATACGCAAGGAGATGAGGATGAAATCATGAGCGAACAAGCCTCTGTTGCTGACGGCGCTCCTAAAATCCCTGACAACCATTACTATAATTATGATGAATTGGTGTCACAAGCCAGAATCACAGAGGATTCGGGATTACCGAATGATTTACTCACATTGCAGTATCCTTTTTAATGATATTAATACAAGACGTTATTATATGATTACAAATTCCAATAAGTGCTATTTTCTGCATAATTCTGATTTCCTTGACCATCTCCAGCCATTCATTTGGTTATGATTGCACAAAGCGAGCCAATCTTCACATGCTGGACACCAACACTGCAATTTTTGCCGCTGGTAACGTCGTAGTGGTTGTTAACCTTAAGACGAAAGAGAACATATATCTCAGGAGCACAAGCGGTGGCGGTATCGGAGCTTTGGCTGTAGGTTACACGTCTCTATATCAAGCTGAAGTGTCACACGCTATTCGTAGTCTTCATGATTATAAAAATATATAATGCGCATTTATGTTTTTAATCCCACTCCTCAGGTTCATCCAAGCAAAAAATACTTTGCCATCGCCGAAAAAGGAGAAGCGCCGAACATTAATATCATCGAATTCCCTTCCCTGAAATTATACCGAATTCTCAGAGGAGGAACCGAGAAAGCATACTCTTACGTGGATTTCAGTCCCGATGGCAAGCTCCTGTCTTCTGTCGGCGGTGACCCGGATTATATGTTGACGCTGTGGGAGTGGAAACAGGAGACCATTACCCTGCGATCCAAGGCCTTCTCACAGGATGTCTTCAGAGTAACGTTCTCTACAGAGTTAGAGGGACAACTCACATCCTCAGGAACCGGCCATATAAGGTGCGCATCTCATTAATTGTACATGTACTTTGATCTCTCATAAATCGGTATATAAAGGCTAATAACTAATTTTAATAATTTTGACCCAAATTATGCAAAAAAAATTATCAACCGCCAATTTTTGTTGATATTATGCGACATTATCGTCATGTGGTGCTTTTTTATATTCATGTATAGGTTCTGGAAGATGGCGAAAACCTTCACTGGTCTGAAGCTGCAGGGACAGCTTGGTAAATTCGGTAAGAAAGAGATCTCGGACATTGAAGGATACGTTGAACTACCTGATGGTAAAGTGTTGTCCGGATCGGAGTGGGGTAACATGTGTCTGTGGGACGGCGGTCTCATCAAGGTGGAAATCGCCCGGAAAGGCAAGAAGACCTGTCACCAGGGTTCCATCCAGCAGATCATCATGGATGAAGGAGAGCTCATGACTATTGGAACCGATGGTTTTATCAGAGTAAGAATAAGTGATTGAAATCAAGGCCGATTTGTTCAATAGACTGGTCAAACGATATTGTTTTTGATTTAAAATTGCAGGAAAAAATGTACTGTATACATGTATACACGTATTGCATTGTACTTTTCAGGTGTGGGATTTTGAGACTATTGACACGGCTGATGCCCCAGATGAAGCAGATGTATTTGAGATGGAACCTATGAACGAGCTTAAAGTCGGCAACGATGTGATGCTCCGTTCTATTGTAAAATCGGTCGATCCGGAGGAGCCGACCATGTGGTACGCGCAAGATGCCAACGGAGGAATCTGGAAACTGGACCTCTCCTTCTCATTCACATCATCTGCGCCCGAGAAATTGGATTCTTACCACGCCGGTCCTATCACTGGCTGCGGTGCTTCACCGGTCAGTCAATTAGTCGCCACAGTCGGCGTCGACAGTAAGTAATTTTTTCTAATTTTTCTTTTTACAGAAGTGCAAGAAACACTTTTCTGTGTCTTCTGATGCCATCTTTACCTTATTCGCGCAATTTTAAATTAAAATGTTAATATTTCTGAAATTTCTTTCAGAAACTGTGCGAATATATGATTACGTCACAAAGGAACAACTCTGCGTAAACAAATTCAATGTTGGAGGATCTTCACTAATCTGGGCACCAAATTATGTAAGAAGCCAAAAATCATGACTGTCGAAATACTTGAATAAGATAATACTGTTTCCAAAGTTTCGCTCATACACTTTCCTTTTTTAAATAGATTGATCCCAAAGGAGCGACGCTGATCACTGGCTTTGATGATGGTGTAGTTAGAGTGCTCACCTTCCAGAAGAAAGAGGACGTCGATGTCCATGGCAGAAAAAAGTCAGACTCTAGTGAACTTGCGCTGTCCCAAGCTTTCAAACCTCACAACGGGCGCGTGACCGCCATGGCAATAGACAGCAAGGGAGAAATCCTGGCCACTGGAGTACGTGCATTTAAAACCATCAGATGCAACTTAAAGCTCAATGTACTCCCATATCAACCCGTGACACTATTAGTATTTATTTGAATTTATTTAAATTTACAGGGTGACGACAACACGGTGTTCTTCCTCAGTATTGGTACAAACTACGAACCGATCGGTTTCATCAAGACCCCGTCCGCCGTTACACATCTTGAATGGACACCAGCTCAATTTGTAAGATCTTATGTTATGTTGATTCATAATCTATATCATCTTTTAAACATCCGTTTGTTATGTGTACACCTTTGTTGGTTTGTCTTGCAGAAGAAGAACAAGCTGTTGGTGTGCTGTGTAGAAGGACAGGTGATGGAAGTCAGAGCTCCAGAAGGAGATAACTACGATACAACGACATCGTATCAAATAGAGGGCCTCAAAATCAGAAATCACCACTTTAAGAGCGTTAAATCCAGATTAAGGGTAGATTTAGATAATATTATACTAAATCAGGCCGATGTTTGACACAATACATTAATTGATGTTCGAATTACTGTAGTGTCCCCTCATTGATTTATCAATACAAGCCTTTTTGTATTTACTTAGCATGACGAAGAGTTGGCGAGAAAAGCCAAAGAGGAGGAGGCAAAAAAGAAAAAGGAAGACGAGGAGCGAAGAATAAGAATCGAGAGAGGTTTAGAGACAGAATCTGACAATGAGGGTGGTAAGAATTATCTATACACTGTGGCTGGATGCAAAGTCCTTCTCATTTGAAGTCGATGTGTTTCATAAGATTTTCTTTATAGATGACAAGAATGAGGAGGACGAAAAAGAGGAGGAGGAGGAATGGTCGCCATATATTCCAGACCAGCCAAGTCCAATCCTTCATGGTTTCCATGGTAAAGAAGAGGGGAAATTCTGGCTCTCCATGGTAATTAGATAAAGAAGCGATTAGCTAGAGTATATACTAACGTTCGCCTGTATCTAATGTCCGTATAATAAGCGGTCTGTGATCAACATATTTTGTTTATTTACTTCAGGGTGAATTTGACGCGGGTTATCTGTACGAATGCGAGTTCTACAGTGAAGCCGAAAAACAGAAGATACCCGAGGATCAGCTGAACGAGCCTGGAAGGACAATTCCTCTTCACAACTCGAGTGATGTACCCATTAGATGCATGAAATTCAGGTAGGCTGATCCTTAAAAACCTAATGTATATACTGTTGTTAGAAGATTGGTATAAGGTTAGAAACTAGCATACGATTCGTTAAACAGCAGTTGTAAAGCAAGAATGAAATTGAATTCAATATTTATTTCAAAAACAATGCAGAACGGCTGGTAAATCTGTGGGACAGTCAAGGTTTGTTTGGCGTTGTAAATAAGTAATGTAAAATCACAACGTCCAAGGCATGATATCCAAATATATGTTAATTGTTTTGATACACATTTGTAGAATGTAATTGTGCATTGTTCGCTTATACATTCTCACATAGTAAGAGTATTGATCTAGAGTTTCTTAATACGAAATGTTTCACTCATTTGTCGAAAGATCACGAGCATGGTAAACTATCATACACTAAATGTTTCATAATTCTTCTTCTATCAGTGAATCCGGCTGAAATATTTTCATTGCTATATGAAGTGATTTAACACTAACGTATCACTTTACCCAAAGTATTCTTGTTCTGGCCTTTCAACCGTGGTTTTCTGATTTCCAGTGCCTCGGGAAAGCACCTTATATTGGGCATGGAAGATGGTTCCATCCGCATCCAGCCCCTCCACAATGAAGACGTAGGCCTGATGGGACCTTTCTGGTCACTCACCGCTCACGACAACCACTACGGTGAGATCCTTCAGCTTGCCACCAGCTTCGATGACAAGTACCTCTTCTCCGTGGGGGCGGACGGAAACTTCTTCGTCCACGAGTTCATGGATCAGGAGAAACTCGACCAGAAAATAGCTGACAATAAAGCCAAAATTCCATCAGCAAAGGTAGCAGAAATGAGCCGAATTTTCCAGTTGATGCAATCAAATTCTATCAAACTTTTGTGCTTGTAATTTATGCAAACAAACTTAACTTGCAGAAAGAGCTCGCCGATACCAGAATCGACGATATCGAGGATCCGTCAGCTTACAGTATCGAAGATGCTAAACAGAAGTCCGAATACGATAAAATGATGAAATTAGCGGAGGAAAAGAAACAAACCGTTAGAAGCACCATCGAGGGCTTACGAGATCAGTTTAAAAAACTGAGCGAGTCCAATTTGCAGCTGCCTGAGCATTTGAGACTCGACAGAAAGGTAAGACTTGGATTAATTCAAGGTCAAGATTGCGACGTTCAGAACTACATACTGTACTCATTACATACATCTCCGTTATGATTTTCAAAATGTGCTTTCGTAGGAATTTGAGATGGACCCAGAAATCAAACGTGAACTGCAGAGACACACCCAGGCTAAGGTAGACCAGGTAAATAAGGAGATGGCCTGGGAGGAAGAGAAGCACAGGGTTGCCCTGGAAAAACTGAGATGCCGGTAACTATTTTATACTAGTACACAGCGGTGGTAAATCATTGATTATCTGAAAGCTTTGCAAAGTATCTAGGCATAGACGGCACGCATATGTAGTTAGACCTCCACCGTGACTACCTATAATTATTTCTATACCATTATTTAGTATGAACAATCGTTGTAAAGCTTATTGTTTTTGTTTGCAGGTTTAAAGATGTTGTAGAGTGCGAAAGAATAGTGGTGAAAGCTTTCAAGACACAGCACGAAGTTGCCAGCTTCAGGGCTGCTAAACTCTCCGATGATTTCTACACAGCAAAGGCTGAAATGGAGAAAAGAAAGACAACGATGATGAGCAAAGACGAGGCTAGTCGTCAGGCCACGCAAGATCTCCTGATGGGTAATAATGATATTTCAGTAACCACAGACACCATGTACAGATAATATACAGTATATTTGGATCAGTGATTCTATTTAACTATGTTTCAGCTCAAAAAGCCCAAAATGACGGTGAGGGCGGAGCAGAATCTAAAGAAAAGGCAGAGGCTAAGATAGTAACGACGCTTAAAGGGAGCATGGGTGAGCGCATCACCAAAGCTCTGGCTAAGGTAGAGGAGAAGAAAAGAAAACGTGCTGCCAGACGAGCTCAGGTAATGATTTAGAAAGATCCATTTTCTGTAAATTCTATGGTAATAACAATATTAATTTTGATGAAATACCAACTTAGACGTCATGTTCCCATGTGTATCTTAGTGGTCAGATCTGCACACTGAGAAGCCTGATGATGATTATGAGGATCCCAATGATTTGGCAGCCATTAAGGAAGCCCAAGAGAACATGGGGGATTATAAGCTTAAGAGCGCGGATGATTATGTGGTGCCAGATCATCTGAGGATGAACACAGACAAGGCCCGCTCAAGACTTCTACTTCTGAAAGAACTGGTAAGAACCACATAAACCCCTGTGACTTTGCCCATCTTGTAACATTAATGTCCAATCAACCTTATTCAAAACAAATATGGAATGTGGTAGCATATATGTGATTTTAACGGCGAAAGGTTGATTTTATTACATTTTGTTTCATTTTCTTATAGATTCATCAACGCAAATATGAGTTTAATAAGCGATTGCTTGCCCTGCGTGACAAGAAGATTGCTGTCATTGAAGACATACGTTCCAAAGTCGGGCAGCTCGCAGAGGTGCAAGGCAAGCTTGGGCCTGAGAAATCCAAGCAAATGCCCAACGTGCCAGAAATGCACCCTGACGAACTCCCAGAGAAGTAAGATTTATGTATACACTTACATGTATTTAGATATTCCCAATAATGTGTTTTAGATCCTGGCCTAGTTGGAGTTTTGTCTGCAAATCTTGACCTAGTTTTACTTTGAATCTTTCCCAGAGATTGACCTATTTATTGCCTTGCGACTCGCCAAATACTTGACCTAGTTTTACTTTGACTTTTCTCCCTGCAGGAAATACGAATACACGAGAGAGAGTCTGATTAAGTTTAAGGCTGAGTATGAAGCCAAGAAGGCGGCAGCCAAGAGAGGAGGAGACGGCGGTGATGGAGGCGGAGGATTTGGTGGCTTCGGTGGTGGCGGAGCTCAAGCCCCGGACAAGGTAACCCCTCACGTCAAGTCAATATGTTATCATACTACTTTGTATTCTTCGTAGATATCTTCTGTTGCTAATTGTCTTTCCTCTGCGTCAAATTTCAAGCCAAGCCCGACGCCTCCTTCCACGGCCGCCATGTATGGCAACAAACAGGCCTCGGTACTGACGACAGAGAGAACGATGGAACCTGAAAATACGATGTCAGTGGACGACACCCAGCTCTCCGATTTAGAGAAGAAACTGAAGGTTGCTGAAGAGATTCGCCTCCTGTATGACAGGGACAGACTTTTCAGGGATATCGAGGATAAAGTGAAGAACTTCGACGCCGAGCTTCGTTGTATCCGTCATGAAAAATTCAAGCTCGACATTGACCTGAAGAATGCCGATTTGAGGTGAATTTCATTTCCTAGATTATATCTCGTGAAGCGGTTTTGATTCACTTAGATACAGAACATAAATATTAATTATGAATAATTGTTGTTTTTAGGCACGTTACTCTGTTTGAAGAGTTGTTGCTCCTAAAGGACTTTGAGAAGCGTGAGAATATTTTAGCCGACAAAGTGGAGGCTAAGGAGCAGGAGAAGCATGATATGCAACAGAAGGTACGAACGACTCGGTGATTGGCTTATAGCAGGCTGTTACGCTTTCAGAATATTATTAATCATAATCGTTAATATTTTTCTATTTTCTAGATCTTAGACGTCCAGAATAAGCTGGAATCTAAGAAGAAGGAGATCGAGAAATGCCAGGAGAAGGAGAAAACTTTACACGCAACATTTGTAGGCTCACTAGGAGAAAACAATAAATTCGCCGAGTATCTAACTAAAGTATTCAAAAAGAGGATAAAACGGTCCAAAAAGAAAGCTGGAGCAGATGGAGAAGGTAAGCAATAAGTTCACATTTACAAACTGGAGCGAAGTAAATATTGTATTCAATTTGCCGCATTACTTACAGCCGTAACTTTCCCTCCGTAGGAAGTGACGACGATAGTGATGATGACAGTGATGACGAGTCTGACTGGTCCGAGTCTGACGAGGAGTCTGATTCAGAGTCTGGAGGTTATGACCTGGATGTGTGTCCTCCGGGCTGCGATCAGAACCTGTATGACAACACGTGCGCGCTGAGAGAGAAGCGCCTCGACATAGAGGAGGCGCTCGCCGAGGAGAAGAAAAACAGAGACGCGTTTAACAAAGAGTTGGAAAACCTGCAGAAAAAGGCGAAGGTCATTGATTCAGGACTTAAGGGAGCTGAGCAAGAACTCGAAGCCTTCCAGGTAAGAAGCAGGAAATACTGTTTGTCCGGATGTGAACTACTACAAGACATTTGTAGTTTATATCATTATTTGTTTAAATATCTACTTTGTCGGTATGTACTCCAATAGCTCGAGAAACAGAGGAAGTTGAACGAATTGGACGTGGTTGTGACGTTGAAACTTCACCAGATCCAGCATATTAACAACGGTGTTCTTCCGCAAGACCTCTCTCAGTGTCTTGTATTCGAGGCGTCTGGAGTTGTCCGATTGCAGCACCGAATCAAGGAACTTGAACACGAAAAAGCTTTACAGAAGAAACAACAAAAGTATGACTGTAATTTTGAGAGTTCTGTTTATCCAGTTTGCAGGTTATACATAAAAAGTCTTAATTCTAATCAATCCTATGTAAATCTGCAGAGACTCCAAGAAGAAACACGTACAGTTGATCAAAGACAGGCGTGTTTTCGACGCGAGAATATCTGAGATGGAGGAGCAGACTAACAAGATGATGTTACAGAAGTTCGGCCGAATAGTTGATCTTGAGAAATTAGAGACAGTAACCGTGAACAGACAAGTGGAAGAACTTAAAGAGAAACTACGAGTGAATGAGTTACAGTGTTCAAATGAAATTGTCGGATGGGAGGTGAGCATTTGTCTCCTTTTTTTCTCGCATATAAGTATCATCATCATACTATTTCTAAGATAAGACTATCAGTATGTGCATTTGAATGAGTTTTATTCTCTTTCTTCGCATAGGATAAAATACAGGACTCCAAAGATGATATCACATTATTAATCCGAGCAAATACAGACAAACTCGACCAACTGAATATGTTACTCGGTGAAAAGAAGAACTTCGAAGGAGACTTAGACTCGAGGCAAAAGAACCTTGTAAGTTGGGTTTTTATATTTCTCTTGTTAATGATTGCCTGGGTTTTGAATTGAGTTTCAGTGGCCGAATTTCAATAGTGGACATTTTTACCAATCAATACTGGAGCCCATTGTATAGTAAAACGTGTTTTGTTTTCTCATAACAACTTTATACATAAATCCTCTCAATATACCGATAGTAACCTTTTAGATCCGAGTGTCACTTTTTTCCTTGATTAGAGTACAGTTTTGAAGAAAACCCATAGCCTGTTTTCATACGCTAATCATAAGTCTACCTTTTGATTCGTATATTTTTAAATGACGCGTTCAACTTTGTATAATCCGTACCCAACTAGAATTGTAGAGTTGTATTTGTGTAGAGGAGAGTGTGTTTTAATAACTATTTCTCACCAATCCAGCAATCCGGATACATAGATGAGGTATATAATCGTAAATAAGTCGTCTAGCATGCAAATGTTTTAATATTTTTTAATTGATTTAGTTTATCGACATTCAATTTTTATACTTTGTTCTTGATGTTTTACACGAATGCATACCGTTATTATTATTTACATGATGAACACAGTTAAGATATCTTTAGTATTATTGAAGCAAAACGTTTCATTAGTTTATGTTCCATTATTTATTATCTTATTGCACCACGTTGACTCCATTGCAGAGTCAATGTCTGTTCCATGTATATGTATTTAAGAGATTCATCTGTATGCGCGTTTCATTTTTGATTCACTACTCCTATAACTCCTCATATAAAATTAAGATTTTTATCGTAGAAACATTTTAGTCACCTCGCACTAGCCTGTATTTTACTGATTTATCGTCCACTTTTACAGGGGAGTGAGTACACGGGTGCGAGAAAGGCAGACGTGCACGAGAGACAGAGGCTGATACAACTCGTACACCTGCAGGCCCAGGAGATCGAAGCCCTGAAGGAGGAGATCATGCTGCTGTCACGCAAGGGGGGACACATCTTACCACCGGCCCAGCCTCCCATGCCACAGAGCGCACAGGGCACACGCTCCATCCCCAACTAAAACCCTGTATAATGTAATATAAATATATATATATATATAATATTATTCTAGCATTGCGATGATACGCCATATTTCCTGCGGTCTATGTCAATCCGTCCACAAGCGCATTAATTTGTCAATTTTTATTTATCGTTCAATTTGGAACAGTATTTAAACACGAGTGTCACGATGTGATGATGTTATCTATAAAATTCATTTTTTAACGAGTTCTGTTACCTTATAAAGAAAGGTAGAATTGGCATGTCAAGTGTGTTGCTTGCAAGGTATGATTTATCTCAAGTTGAACGATTTGCATCTTTCAGTTTGAAAATTACCTTATTCTAATTAAAATATTGG
>JAXGGS010080652.1:0-13447 GCA_035585475.1 Armandia brevis | reverse complement strand
TTAAAACTTTTTCATCACTTAACGCAACATCATACGCATGTAAATCTCATATAGCATTTCGTATTTTCTCTCAGTCACCCATCGAGAACTCAGATTATAAAGAACTACAGATTCCACAGCGACTTATGAAAAAACAGTCAACGCTTAAGAGTGCAAGTTTGCATATATAGTAATAACCATGACAATTGATTCAATCATCAACGGCCAAGTAAAACAGGTAGTTCAATTACATGGTCATGTATTCAGTTTACTGCAGTTTAAAAAATCTAATATTGTATATTCAGGCGTAATTTGTTACAGTGTGAAGGGTGTACGTGGCTTTTACACAACAGTCTAACAGCAAAGCTGCGCACAGCAGGTATTGGATTCCACGGTGCGTAAATATATAACCTCTTAACCTAAGAATAATATAATTTACAAAATAATTATGACATACTATCTTAAACATCATATGCCAAAAGTCGTGCTCTCAAAATTTCACCAATAATATTAAATTAAATAATAAATACCAAAGTATTTAAATTTCTACACTGGCACATAACTTAAGTTCGTCAAAATGTATAACATTACCAATGTTAACAAAAACAAGTATATTGGCACAAGGCAAATTTAACATACAATTCACAAATAAACACAAGTAATTGGTGCGCAGGATTGTATCACATTTCAGAAAGTACCAAGCATTCAAGTTGATGGAAACAACTTTCAGCAAATCCGTGGGTCGTAAATTTGCAAAGCTCAAGTAATAGGGTGCATTCACATTGATAATAAGTAGTATTCTTACAACGCTCTCTCCATTCAGGTGCATTTGCATATCCCGTTTTCCCTAATACTATACGTTATTGGAAACCATTCCCAATTCTGCATTTGGAGCGCAGACAGCCTTTCAAATGTGATTTACGATCATCAATTTGCTTGAAAATCACTTATATTCGAACAACTTTGAGAAAATTACATTAGAAGGTAACAACACTGAAGCTAGAAAGGTTGATTACAGGACAAATAGTACGAATTACACAATGTATTCATGACACTCATAATTTAGCATCTGTTAGTGATAAGAGATATTTGAATTAAGCACAGCCAAGTCCAGATTTCTTCTTGGAAAATATATCCTTCAAATTCATAGTCACTTGTATCTTCTCACGTCTTTGTACTGGAGTAGAATCAAGACAGAACCTTTTAAATTCTTCTATCTCACGCTCAAAATCATCTAAATCCCCGTTATCCAAATCTTCTTTGGGCAAGAATATCTCATCTACAAAAGAAATATGCATACATTAGTACACGGTGTAACTCAAAAAGCCATTAGGGTCAACATTTTAATCGACTTTTAGAGGCCACCTGAAACAAAGAGAAATTACTCACCAAGCACACTAAGGTCATCCTGGCCGCCTTTGTTCTTTCTTTTGTTTTTCTTGGACTTGCCCGGAGTAACCGAACCATTCTCTACTGATTTGGGAGACTTCTCTTCCGGATGTTTGCCTTGAACGGGCTGTGGTGGAGAAGAATGTGCAGACGCCTTTGGGGGAGCAGGGGCAGGGGGAGGTGGATTCTGCTGCTGCTGCTGTTGTTGTTGCAGTTGTTGTTGTTGTTGTTGTTGTTGAGCTTGCTGAAGCGCTTTATGCTTAGCTAGTTGTTGTTGCAGCAGTAACTGTTGTTGTTGCTGATGTGACATTTGTTGTTGCTGTTGGAACTGATGCTGATGATGTTGTTGATGTTGATGTTGATGATGCTGTTGTTGCATTTGCAGCTGCTGTTGCTGACGCTGTATCCTCTGCTCTTTAGGAGTGGCCTTTAGAATCTTTCGTTCAAGCCTGACCTCTTGTGAAGCCATCGGTTGCTGCATCTGAGCTGCGCTGATACTTCTAGGCACAGGTAGTTGATGGTGTACTCCGTTAGTATGACTGTTACTGATGTCAACATGGTGATTAGATGTAACGTTGGGGTTATCACTTGGTATTCCAGGACTTCCCTGAGGAGTGTTACCCTTCTTCCCACGCTGACGTCTGAGCTGTTGCTGTAGCTCCAGTTCCAGCTGTTGCTGTTGAAGCCGTTCTTGTTGCAACTGTTGCTGTTTTTGATGCAGAGCATGCATCTGAGCTTGACTACTCGCGCTTTGTTTACCTGCAGGTGCCTTGGGATCGCCTTTAGCATGCGATGGTTTGTTGGTCTGTGATAAATCCCCTCTAGATCCTGGTTTATTGACGTTCTGCTGAGCGTGTCGTTGAGCAGGTTGTTGTTTATGCATTTGTTGATGTAACTGATGTATCTGTGGGCTCTGAGATTTTGACACGCTTGGTTGCTGTGCAGTACGGCTATTCGGATGCTGAGTTTTACCGTTCTGTACCGCCTGGTTTTTCCCTTCTGGATGTGACGCCCTCTCTCCGGACTTTGCTTTGGTTTGAGTCTCGGTTCGATGAATACTGCTTGAAGCTGTTGGTTGCTTTGTTTGAGTTTTTCCCTTGGTGCCCAATCGGCTGTTGGTCTGAGTCGTTGGTTGTGGTGAACCAGATGTTTTCTTATCCTTTTCATTGGATTGCGCCTGACCTTTCGGGGCGTTTTTCCCTCCCGACTTATTAGTTGCAGCGGGTGCAGGTTGATGAGAGGATTTAACCTCGGACTTGGAATTGAGCTCACCTTTGCCTTTCTGTGGCTTAGCATAGCCGTTGGTGATGTTAGCACTTTTATCTTTGTGATTTACAGTAGGTGATGGAGCCCCGGAACTTGTAGCAGATGAACTTCCGGGCGAGTGCCGAGACTTTCCTGTAGCTATTCCATTTGCGACCGCCTTCTGTGTTTCTGCCTTTCCCATGCCATTTACTGAGTTCTCTTTCAAAGCTTCTTTCTTTGGTTCATCCTTGTGTTTACCCTTCTTTTTCTTTTGCTGTTGCTTCTCTTGCGGTGCGGGTGAGGAGCTACTGGAGTCATTCGGACTAGGAGTACCCTGTTGGGCTCTGTTGTTGTTACGTTTATTTGCCTTTTCTGCGTTCTTCTTTGCTTTCTTCTCTTCTTCTAGCCTAAGCTTCTCTAACTTGAGTTTCTCTTCCAATGCTTTCTTTTCTCTTTCCTCAGCTTCCTTCTTTAGCTTTTCTTCAAGCTGCGAATACACGATGCATAAAGATTTTACTAAAGTGCTTTTTAGTATTTGGGCATTAGTATAATCCTAACGCTTCGATAGCAACTCGTCTACAGATACAAAATCGCAAGAACCTCTACTTACTTTCTTCTGTTTCTGCCTCGCCCTCTTGGCCGCTTTGGCACTCTGTTTCTGTTTGGCCTGCTCTTCATCGGTACCATTAATAAACCTGATCAGTTCTTCTAAGCCTTTCTGGCCCAGATCGCTCTCCACTTCTTCTATCTGCGGCGGTTCTGGCTCAGGTTCTTCACATACAGGCGGTGGGACGACCTTCTTTTCCTCTTCTACCTTAGGTGGTGGCGGCTGCTCTTGGACAGCTTCTGGAGCTGCTGCCGCTGCTGCTGCGGCTGCTACTACTACTGGAGGCAAAGCCGCAGCTGGGGCGTGAGTGACGTGAGTTGGCGGTCCGCCTTGCTTCTGCTCATTCTATCATTTTAACAAAATAAAGTATCAGCAAACTATCGGATTACTGAAGGTACGACTATACATAACTGACAAAAGTATTTTGGGCAGAAAGCTATGTCGTTTGTACCTTTTTCTTTAGTCGGAGTCTCAGCCGGTCTCGCATTTCAGCATAGTTCCTACTCGTGGGTAGACTTGGAGGCTAAGAAGAATGTTTACCAATTTATTAGAACCGGTATATCCAACGAATAGCACAAGAAAAAATGTTTTAACTTAACTGATTACAAAGACTTAAACTTACCGTAGAATGACCAAAGAATTCACAATAGCAGCAATCACAATATTTGCCATCTTTTTGGTTGGAGGCGGAGGTGGAAGAACTCTTCTCTGAGCAACTATCGTCAATACTATCATAATTTTCGTCATGGTTGCCATCACAATCTGGATCATTGCAAACCGTGGATGTTCCCACGCTGACGTTGTTAAGGTTACTGGCCGCGTGCTGCGCTTGAGCAGCGGCGGCTGCAGCAGCAGCGAGGTTAGGGTCGTGCCCAACTGGAAAGGCTTGGTTTGGAACAGGAGAGCCGAGGGCAGCCATTCCCGCAGCTGCCGGCATAGATATAGAGGTGCCTGTCCGAGGAACAGGAGCCAGTAGACTATTACCTGGCGAGCCCGGGTGAGCCACCATCGAGTGATTGCACGAGTGGGGGAGATTTAGAAGGTTGAGGTTCTGTGGATTGAGTGCCTTCAGAGCTTCCTCTTTGCTGGCAGCCGCCAGAGAGGGAGGTGGTCTGGCCGTCAGCTTGATGCTGCTCTGCAGATGCGCCGTAGATGATGGCTGGGACGAGGTGACCGTGGTAGTGTGAGGACTGCCCGGGAAAGAGAGGTGGTGTGTGTGCAGAAACGGGTTTGTCTTGAGGCAGATGTCATTGTGCGCCGCTGAGCCCGAGGTGGATGGTGACACCATTGACGTGGGCATACCACCGACGGCAGGCATACCCAGACTGTTCACCACGGTGGTGGCGAGCGGTCCTAATCCCGCAGTTGGCAGTAACATCTTGTTCTGGTGGTTTGCCTGCGGCTGGCTGGCGTTTAGGAGATGGTGATTAAGTGGTTTTAGGTAGTTACTGGCGTGTAGTTGGTCAGACAGACTGCTCAGACTGGTGACTATTCCAGTTGACGTGGTCACGACTGTCGAGGTCATCGGTCGCGATGAGGTGGTACACTGTTGGAGTACAGTAGAGGTCTTCACTATGTTGGCGAGCGGGTCACTGGCCGCAATCACAGCGGCTGGATCAGCGAACAGCTGATTTCCGTTCATTAACGGGGGTGTGGGTGCGTTAAACAGCTCACTGCTCAGCCCACCGCCGAACTTGTGCGGGCTGAACATAAGCTTGGCACTATCGTACGAGTTATCCCAATCAGCGTACGACTGGTAAGATAACTGTTCGTGTAGAGTCGGATCCCGCTCCATATCCAGATTGATGTTGCCCACTTGTATTTTCTGCTGCTCCAGTAGGGTTTTGGCGTGCTGCTGGAGCGGTGAGTGTAGCTCGTACAGATGGGGTTGTAGTATCGGCCTCATGTGACTCGGTGCATGCGGATGGATCCCCGTATGGCCGTGGATGTGAGGGTATAAATGCAGGGCTGCTGGTCGTGGTGCGGCGGGAGGGTGCTGCGGCAGCGATGCCCCCACGGTTTTACCACTAGCTTGCAGGCATGCATGACACTGACACTGGTTGGTCACAGCAGCAGCTGCCTGAACTTCTTCGGCCGTCTTAGCTAACGAGATTCCTTGCAGCTGAGCCTGGATGCAGTGGCCACAGTCACACGAGGTCCTACCACCACCTGCGGTCGGTGTTAGGCTTAGAGGAGGTGTAGCGTATTTACAATCTTCTCCATTCTCCTCGTCATCACCATCCACTCCGTCATCTTCGTCATCCTCCTCATCCTCGTCCTCATCATCATCATCTTCGTCGTCATCCTCATCATCTTCATCACAACTGTCATCGTCCTAAAATTGCACATAAAAAAACAAATCTTGTAAAAGGAGGAAAAGAGGAGACCCCGTACGATACAATGCTAATTAAATCATTATATTTACATCGATCTCCTTGATTTTGTCATCATTGTTGCTGTCATCATCGGAATCTTGAGAAACAACCTCTAGCTCTTCGGGAATCTCTTCTTCTCCCAATCTGTACAATAAAAATACTATTGCGTCACCAACAATTTCAAAACTGTCTCACATAGTTTCTATCATAATCAAGCTTCACCAGAAACTGGCCCGTGCAAAGGTAAACTTACTCGTCGAATGGTAATGTAAGCTTCTCCGGTTCGACGTTGATTGGACTCTCTGAGCCACTACTAGAACTTGTACTGGACATACTTGGTGGTGTTACATCTATGATGTATCGGGAAGCGTCGTGAGCGAATGTGAGGGGATGATGCATAGGCATCTCATTCTCCACTTCAGGGTTTATTATCCCACATGTGATCATGTGAGAGATACTGCATTCATCACAGGGACACCTATAACGTTAACGTGCAGACATTAATCGTGTGAACACTTCTCCCCTACACCGTATAGGGGTCGTACATTATATACATTGTAGTTGCATATATTTGTAAAGCCAAATCCAAAACATATAGTAGGAAATATTTCAACTTTGGGCAAATGGCATGCTTTTTGAGTAGCCGTGAATTTATCGTACCTTTTGCGGTTACAGTTGGGACAAATACATTCTTCCTCTGTAGGCTTAGTGCCCGAGAGAATGTGTTTCATAGTCTCCGTAAACTGCTGCTCAAGGGTCGTTGTGTCCGTATCAGACGGGGATTTCTTCAGCACCTGCTGCTCTAGCAACTTGCGTTGTGCCTTAAAGAACTCCCAGTCTTCTTTCAACATCTCCTGCTTCGCTTTCATCGCCGCCTAACATATGATTAAACAAAGATTAAACACATTCATTATGATTAAATCGTCTTTTATTTCACATGGACAATCGTCCAGCATTTACCTGCTCTTCATTGTATTTGACAATGAGTTGCTGGCAGTCCCTCCATACTACAGATATCACAGACATCTCGTCATCAAACTTAAGGTAGCGGTGTAGTATGTTAGGGTAGGTATCCTCGTGATAAGCTTCTTTGGAAGCAGCCCCCAACCTGTAAGTTGCAAGTATGACATCAAATTGTAAAATATAATCGTAAGGGGTTTACTGGAACATTGGCACATAAAACGTGTTAACACTAACCTCAGTTGAGTGATTAGGATTGGCAGACTGTTTTGTACGACCGGATCACTATATATTATACTCTGAAACAAATGTTTATTGTGCAGCTCCCATGTCAGATTAAACCGCTTCAGGTGCTCAGATTCCTAAAATTGAAAAACATAAAAGTTACCAATCCGTTAAGCGCACGACAGGACAACTTGGTGTTAAATACAAGGTATAATCAAATTATCTTACCAGTTCCATGAGCATAGCAGCGAGTGACTTAGCAGCAGCGCAGAGGTTGGCGTACTCGTCCAGAAGCATAGCGACAAACTGGCGAGCTTGAGGCGGAGTCTTGTGGCCTGAAGTCAGCTGCTTCAGCAGCCGTACCTTCATCTCCACGACATACTCCTGACCCTGCTTCTCCAATCGCTTAAATAGCTGATGTGGATCCCTCACCACCAGCCGATGTACCAATTCCTTGACTTTGTCCATATCTTGGACAGTTTCTTTACCCTCTGCCAGTGCTGTACCTGCCTCTCTGTACGTACACCGTACAACGTGCCGGAGCTCCATCCAACAATGCTGCAACTCCGAGGTCTCAGTCTCTTGTTCAGCTTCAATTTGCCTGGAATAAAGGGATGCATGAGTAACATGTAAGAATGTATCAGAGATAAACATTTTCAACAAAATTTGATGAACGAAAGTAATTCTATAACTTGTTACTGACAAAGTAAACTTCATGCCAGTTACAAAATTCGAGTTATCGTTCGCAAGTACATTTGTATACATGTATATCTGTACATGTAAAACGATTCCTGGATATGTGTTAGAGTTGATCTATTGGGAAAACTCAACAAACACGTCAACTAGGGTTTATATTGTTATTTATTGGAATAAACAACATCTATGTGTCATGCATTTGTCAGTATCCATGTTTGTGTATTGAAGTTAAGATCTTTTTTTTGTGGATTAGTCGTACATCGATGGATTGTCATCACATGCAACTAACGACAAACGTACAATAACACGCTGTCATACAAAAATTTAAGTCTTGTCTAACCCTGGAATCTCTATGGTAAGTGGGGCATTGGTCAAAGCCTCAATAGCTTGCCCCAGTCTCCAACCTGTGGCCTTGGCATTAAATTGACTAAAATGGTATAAAGCAAATCATTTTCAGTCTCTTGAAATGTTTCGTCAATCAGATGATTCGTCAATAGCATCTGATTATCCTGGCATGTATTTTATGTTCGCCCTACTCTATGGACCCACACGTACATACCGGTATACAAAATGTGTTTTAATATCCGTGCACAGATTACGAAATCACCATCTGCTATAGAAAAACTTAATAATATAGCTAAACGGGATATATACATTAGGGCACAAGACTCACCTTCTCTCAGTGCATGCCTCGCATGTGCATAGAGCTTGAGAGCTTTCAGGCGGCATGAGCGGCTCACTGCTGAAGTCTGGTAGCATAGGAAATCCTGGAGGCTCCAGTCGGAAATGATTAAAATCTTGTTCGTGCTGCAATAAAAGTAGTCACGTATCATTTTTACACTGAACATGTTGTGGAATTTGTTAGCAAGAGTGGAAATGGATGTTAATTAATAACTATTTGTGACTAGTATAAGGGTGGCGTACCAGTACTTGGGACATGGAGACAGACGCAGCACGTTTCTCTTCCTCCTCTACTGTTCGACGGCAGTCGGGACATACCCACAGGGGGAGCTGTAAGACATACAACATATACGGTAATTGCAAATCGTCTCACAAACAGTCAGGTATGAGCAAACAAATGCCGAGAGTGACCTTTGTCAAGGTTTATCGGCGTTACACTATATTATCGTGTTTATAGTACCTGTGATAGTGTTCCCGGCGGCCCCTGTCCATTTCCATCTGAAAACATATGTATTAGTATATGTTCTTACACTTGGAGCACAAGCAGTAAATAGAGTGACAGGGCTTTTATTAACCCTTTATTATATGGCAAGTAGGTACATGTACATGTAAGTTATGGCTTCGCGATCACTACTCACCACTTTGTTCAGGTTTGGGAGGGTCTGGTCTTTCGCATCGACATAGCAGACACCGGTCGCCCCCTAAGTACGGATTCGGTCCTCTGGATATGGGAGGCACAGGCTCAGTATCATCATCCATTAACTTTTGCAATTCAAGTATCTCCTGCTGCAAATTGATAGACAAAATATTAAGTGAAATACGAAATATATTTTTTAATATATTTTAGTGTGATCCAAATCATGATTCCGGGTACCACAGATTCAGTATAGCACCGGTGCGCTATAACATTCACACATTTACGTAAAGTTTAATCCATTTTCTTTATGTGTTCATGTGTATTACATCGTCTGGATATTTTAATTATTGTCTCTGGGATCATCGATGTGGTCTTCTAATGACCTATATCGGCCACTGATGCGACAATCAAGAGTTTTGGTGTTGAGAGAGGACATTTTTCATTAAAAAATTCTCACGTGAAAATAGTATGATCATATTACGTCATGTAGCAGGTAGAACATTTGGCACACCAGACGAATCAACACACGCTAGCGGTGGAAATCTCTGGACGGTGGTGAAATGAACAACAGAGTTGGATGCCTGCCAAAATGAACAGTTTCCTGTGCAACTGTGTATACGACAAGTAGAACAGTGTGAGAGCTAGCCAGGGTAACCGTATTGCAGCAGGCCCGGTGGAGGCCAGCTACTTATAGCAAGGCCTCGTATGCCTGCCTCACTGAGGACGTGTATTGTGATGTGCATTGCCAACTGAAAGCATGCAGGAGTTTCTCTGTTGTACTCATGAATCATTAGTACAAGTGGGAGGTTTTGTCATGATGTTACAATGGTTGCAGATGCCCTTGCCACACAGAGTGCATCAATGATAAAAATTATAACCGGCATAGTGGTATTATTAACAGACTGGCTGTATGCGATAAACACGCAATGAGTACGGAATAGCCATTCAAGGAAACAATCTACGTTTGATTCTATTTCCTTTGTCTAAAGAGTAGAAATACTTCAAACAAATTTATTAAACTAAACAGATTAATTCACTTTCATGTGAGTTAAGATAATAATAATAACAGTATTTACTGCGTCCTTGTCTGAATCAGTGAGATATACGAACAAATTTAAGGAAAGAAACTAAAGCAGTATGATGAATTAGATCAGCATCATCAAAGGCCAAAAATACATAAACACCATACGGAAAGAAGTCGCGAGCACTTCAAAGATAGCAACAAACGTAGGGTACTCGTAATCCAGGAAATATTAATTTGCACTGAAAAGTCTATACTGAAATCAGATAGGTTCTAAAATGAATTTTAAAAATCAGAGAGTTGAGCTTTGTCATAGGTAATATGCTGTTCAGACAAGAGATACATCACAATCACTGGATCGGGACATTGTTCTACCGGTACGTCAATACGTTCGAGGTACAGGTACTTTTTTAGAGAGAATTAAAAAAATATACATGTACATGTACTAACATAGATGTACATGTACTCTATGTACCGGGGTATGTATGCATTGACTATTTGACGTTTGCAAACCAAATATATAAAGACAGAGTTGGCATGGATTAGACTGCCAAAACAAAGAAAGGGACCATGGGCATTGTAACTTTTGGCCGGGAAACGTTAGTCATGAGTTTGTGGATAGCACATAGTCAGGTGCACGCACTGGCAAGCTGTTGTCCTTCGGCTAGCCGCCAGACTACATGTACTACATTTCCGCTCTTTCAGAGAATCAAATGTCCACCACTTGCAACGATACCAATCTTGTTTTTCTAATCGTAGTCTACGACAGTAATCTAACATCTGCTCTAAGTATTGATAGACGTACTGTAGATATCCGTTATATAAGGCGGTATTCGTTATAAGGCAGCTCTAGCGTGTCTCCCAATTCAGACGGTTATGGAAATGCGTCCCCCGATTAAGCACTTAAAGCGGGGATTGACCAAATACCACATTTTTTATACATGTATAATACATGTGCACCTACCGGTAGGTATAGCGCGTACCGATATAACACTGTTTTTAGGCTGTTCCACCGCCGACCGCCTTATAACGGATATCTGCAGTATTAAACTTGATACAGTTTCGATTTTCGAAGTTAAGTAAAATAATACTGTACATGAGAAATACACGTACTGTTGCTTAGCATACATGTATGTAACATTCATATATAGTGCCGGCATATGAAGATTTTGTATGTGTGAGATTAGTAGATGAATAAATAAGACCAAGAAATACTCGAGAAGACGACTTGAGACTCCTCGTGCTTCTTTAATTGATAATGGAGATGGATTCAAAGATTAATCTAATTCACTGGACTATGCAACCAAGGACCAGAAATCCGGATCACCTCGTCGACTTGATTATCTATCATTATCACACTGGCGCATAATGACATACAACTTGACAGCTCTATAAAGAAAGTTTTATCCTGTAGAAATGGCTGTGCATGTCTTTCCATCCCATTTGGTACTATAAATCCAACTATTTTGAGAGAGATGTAAAAGATTATGAGTGCTACCATCACTTGCCCTAATAGATGAAAAGTCATGCATTTCAGTGTGTCAGGACAACTAAATTGACCGTTGACAGGTTTCAAAACGCTTGACATTTATATACATGTACACGTATACATTGTATGTATATACTGTATACACTGGTATGAACGATAAACTAATACACATGTAACGAAATTTAAAGGGACCACCGGTAACTGGCTCTGATATCGATTGTACATGTATGTTCCCTTAGTGAGAGTGTAAGTCATTCAGCAATCACATTTCGGTCACTCATCGGTTTAATAAAACATCGCTCAACAAAACATAGGGAGTCAACATCTATGTGACAACTGTTTATTAAGAATTATGGATTGAACTTTTCCGAGATCCTTAACTCCAGCCAAATTTACTCTTTGAGTGTTCGACGTGAATTATTTATGTTTACACTCACATAACTAAACGTCAACGCATCCTGAACGACTCATTAGGCGATCGTTCTTACGATATGTCATAGGGTTGTCAAAATAATTTCCATAACGTTATTGTATGACCAAAATGTTGATGTGTACACACCGGGGCACACACATTTCCCTACGTCTGTCATTTGCATTACAAGCCTATATATTCCCTATACAAAAGATGCCTGGCATTCCTTTGCACTAGGGATATCCACCCATTGGGTGGGTCAGAGAAAATACATTAAAAATACACGGTCTGTAGTGACCGCAGTGGGTTGTAACTACACGATGAGTGTACACGACGGCCATTGTGACCATTTCATGAATCGTAGTTACGATTTATTTACCTCGGGAGATGTGGATATTTCACTTGGTTGGCTCGGCTGAGTCGGACCTGTCGAGTGAGACGACATTTTAGTAGGCTTCCTAGGCTTTCTTTTCTTCGTCTTCTTGTTGTCCGCCGAACCCATGGTGAACTTAGCTACAAGCCCTAAGGTCTCCAGTTTGAACGGTTATTCTGTGTTTGGACAGAAGTCCACCTAACTATGAAAATTGTCACAAAATTATATGCAATGTTTTCATCTTCCTAGAGTCAATTCCAAGATGGCGGATCGGTGTCTAGATTATACCCAGCATACATAGCGAACCAGACGTTTATTTTATGTTCGCTAGAGCGGCAGCACTAAAACGTATACAACTACTATGTCACTGCTTAACGATGGCGTCCCACGATGGCGTCAAAGGCGTCAAGGCGTCATCATAGTTACCTTTAAATAAAGGAAACTTAGAGGTGCCGCATTATTGAATTATGTCTGACAGATCATCTCCGCTTTAATCCGCAAACTTCGCACGAAAGTCGCACCTTGGTTGTGTGAATGCTAGAGGCAGGCTTCCGAGGCGACTTCGAAGGCCTGCCGGTGTCGCATGCTGATTCTCTGCCGTGCTCAAAGGGACGGTATGCCTATCTGCGCATGCGCACAGATTTGCCCCGGCCCATGCCTGGCCAGATTTCACGGCAAGAATGCGTCGTCTGCTAAGGCTGATAAGCTGTCACTAGCAGACGTGATAGGGTATTTGATAGTACGGCATGTATATATACTAGCTGTTGTTACCCGCGCTGCGGGTATTGCTTATAACTATTGGAAATAGTGGTAGGAGTAAATTTAACCATTCCCTGAGATCATCCCCCCTCCACAACATACCAAGTTATACCTCCCCTCCCCCGTTGTGCAATACACGCCAAGTCAACCTCTGACACACCCGTTCCCTAGGAGCTCACCCCTCCCCCTTCTCCTCCACTCGGCTTCTCTGCCTCTCCTCCTGTCCCCCTGTCCCCCTGTCCCCCTGTCCCCCTGTCCCCCTGTCCCCCTCACCCCCAGTCCCCCTCACCCCCTCTCCACCACTCGGCTACTCTGCCTCACCCCCTCACCCCCTCACCCCCTCACCCCCTCACCCCCTCACCCCCTCACCCCCTCTCCCCCTCTCTCTCTCCCCTCTCCTCTCTCTTTCCCCTCTCCAACTCTCCTCCTCTCCGCCTCTCTCTCCTCTCTCTCTTTTCTGTCTCCCCCTCTCCGCTTCTCCGCCTCTCCCCCTCTCTCCCTCTCTTCCTCTCTCCTCTCTCACCCCCTTCTCTCTCACCCCCTCTCCCCCTCTCCCCCTCACCCTCTCTCCCCCTCTCTCCCCCTCTCCCCCTCTCCTC
>JAXGGS010080430.1:0-21347 GCA_035585475.1 Armandia brevis | reverse complement strand
ACATTTATCATGTATGTACATACTGTTCCATTGTCCAACATTAAGCACAATGTATTTACCTGCAGTAAGATAGATTACCACATGTAAGCGCCAGGTATTTACACACAGCTACATTAATTACATGAACTCACTAGACATGTACATGCACATCCCGGCATTTATCTTGATAAAGACAGGTTTCAGGTTACAATATGAACATACATATCTTTTAATTGCGGTCAAACTCTAACTTAGATTCCCCGTTTTATTTCACACGAAAAACCAACATGTAGCTATAATTATTTAATTTCAAAGCATTGGGTCATCGGAGAAATATGTAAGCAAATGTTCTGACAGGTTTTTTTTTATGAGCCCTTCGAACATTGTATACACACATGCATTGTATCCATCTTCACGTGCACGCTATCTCCCTCCGGCATTTGCTGAACCACTAAATAATTACTCAACATCTTATTCTGTAGATCGATCTTACCCCTACTGGTACATGCGTTTACCCTAAACAGTTTTTCGCAATATCAAATCTTCTCTGCTCCTTACATTGTGATGTGGATCATGGTCATTTTTAATTGGTGCGATTTTTGTTGGCGAGACACAATAGTAATTCTTAACATAACGGCTGGGTGCTAGTGATACCAACCTCTAACTTTGTTAGCCTCAATTGATAACTTTAACACTCGACATGGATTACTATTCAGCACGTTGTTATTCTGTCGCGGTCAACCGCTAACTACATTGGTGAATCAAACCACACTATATCATTCCATATCGACAGCGGTTAAGCTATATATAGAGAGTTGCAATATTGTAAACTTAGGCAGGTGATATTGACTAACTTGTAAGAGCTACTCATGTTGGCTTGCCTGGATTCGAGTGTCCTACTTGAGGTGACAATCAGCTGTGTTTGTATTAATATTGATTTTCTGCACACGGGAAGCTGTTAAAATAACGGATAAGAATATGCAACTTTGAGCAATAATCATCGTTGGATTACTGTAATGGCAAATGAAATAGGATTACCAGATATAACATAACATTTTTCTACCAGTTGTAGGTATCGTGGATGCTCGAAACTGGTCTGCGGTGTATTCGGACATCATTTAATTCATATAATCATTTTATTCTGATAATCATTTCATATGAATTTCTAATAACAAATATATTTCCTCACAGTAACAGGAGGCGATGGGTCGAAGTGTGACCTGCAGTTTGTATCTCGGAAGGAATGGGGAGCCAGGACACCTAAAAATCCTCCCACAGAAATCCCACCCACCAACATGACGTTTCTACATCACTCTGCCGGACCAAATTGTACAACCAAAGCTGGCTGTATCGCAATCTGTAAATCCATACAAGATCTTCACATGGACACAAGAGGTGAGTGTATCTCCAACTGTAAAGCCATACAAGATCTTCACATGGACAAAAGAGGTGAGTGTATCTCCAACTGTAAAGCCATACAAGATCTTCACATGGACAAAAGAGGTGATTGTATCTCCAACTGTAAAGCCATACAAGATCTCCAAATTCTGATCATGGACAAACTATGTAGGCGCTAAATATATTTTTTTGTATCCAATCTTCTGGGTTTGTTTGTTTAACATGTGACAATCTCAAATGGCTAACAATTATGTTTATGTACAACAAGCCAATGTTTTTTTTTTATCAATTATCCTTTATTTTAGCTCACAAAATAGTTAAATGGTTGAAAGTAGTATTCATCTGATGACGTTAATCATTTGTAACATGCTCTTGACCGAGAGACTACTTGATATATTTGATCTTGCAGGATGGGATGACATAGGATACAACTTTCTGATTGGTGGAGACGGTCGGGTGTATGAAGGGCGTGGCTGGCAGGTCCAAGGTGCGCAAGCGCCAAGTTATAATGGCGTGTCTCATGGTATATGCATTCTGGGTAATTACATGAAACAAATGCCAACTCCTGCTGCCATAGTAACCGCTAAAGCACTCATGACATGCGGGGTCAAATTAGTAAGTATCCATGACCATCCATACATCAATTTAATAAGATGCTGTTCTGCTTCACTCAAGACATATTTGGGTTTAATGTTGGAAGTACTATTAGCCTTATACTACTTTTCAAGGGGTGAAACCAATGACACTTTAAACTCTAATATTTCCAGGGGCACATACAGGCCGGGTATGAGTTGTTTGGGCACAGAGATGGTAGATGCACGGAGTGTCCAGGAGACTTACTTTACAAAGATCTATTGACCTGGCCGCATTATAGCCACAGAAAAATACCGATATACTGTCCATAAAAACATAACCAAACACCTGATGCATCTAAATTGACGAGTCAGGCATATTCACGACAAACTAATATTAAGAATCATCTTAACTATAAAACAGAGTTTTTTTTCCAAATTTACAGGTACTTTATTGACCCAAATTTACCTAGAACACTACATTGCATGAACAATAACTTGCAAATAAGAATTTTATTAGCTTGTCGATGTTGGTTGATCGGACTTGTTGAAAGACCAAGACATACTTGTTTCAGATAAATCCACATCTGTGTATGATTTTGACTTTTGAAGAAAACCATTTACGTTCTACACATATGTCTTTTGGAAACTCTAGAATGTACTTTAACGTGTATGATTAATGCCATAATACTATTTGCATTATTGTCTGTATAAAGGCGGCTGATATTCTTTTGAAGTTGCCATTATACATTGAGGACATTAAAATCACCTGATTAAATCAAGTTTTTACATCAGGTTCGATCAACAGGTATCAACGTGTATGCAAAGATAAACAGGCTTTAGTGATGAATATTCAAGATTATATATGTTGGCACAAGAGATTATGATTAAAAATTGAACATGTCTTAAATGGTTACATTTGATTCTGGTACGAGGTGTGCACACAGCTAAACAACAGGTATCGGTCATTTGCAGTGCGATCTAGATAAAGTTTGGATTTTGATACCTCGGCCTGTCTAATGCAATGAAGATATAATGCAGCTGCTTGCCTCAAATATTGATAAGATATGTTACTTGATCTTGGATAATGACCCCCGCAGTTCCAGCTCAGTAAGACAATGTGCGATTAATTTGTCACATCAGGTGCCCTGAGAAATACCATGATAACTCAATAATCAATCATATCTATAATCAATACATTCAGTACCTCTGAGAGATACACTTGCGAGATAATAATCAATCATAACTATTATTGGTCTGATGGGTCAATTTAAGAAGCACACTTGGTATTCCATAACTTATCACATACAGTTAAGCATTCTATCTGTCAGTCGGTCAGGGAAAAACCTAGACATGTATGCCAATTTTAAATTAATATTACCTTCACATTATTGTCAATCTAAGTTTGCTTTTGAAGTTTTAAATAAAACTCCTTACAATCTGTATGTTTGTGTTTTTGGAAGCTTAACAATTATCTCATGATTGAAACTGAGGTTGCATAATACAAAACAAATTGACATCATAGTCTGTATACAAGTGAGCGACATTCATCTAAAATTGACAATGGAAATCGTTGTCACCTATTGCAAATACAATATTACACCTGACATAGATGTATAACTGATTCAGACCGGATCAATAGGTTTGTGAAGATATAAAGCCTGTAGATGTACTCATTTTAGATCTATTTAGGTACTAGAGCTTGTGATACAAAAATCATCATGTGTCTAAGGTGAACATTTGATCCTGGTTTTCCGTAGTGGGATGAGAAGTACACATTCAAAGAACGGATTTCTGTTCATTCATAACCATTACAATCTACAAGAGTTTGTGGCTACTGAATACCTCGGACTGTCCAATAAATTTATACACTACATATAATATGCATGGTTTAAATGGCGATATAAAACCTGATCTAGGTGACTGGTTGTTATAGCACCCACCGCAAGAACTGAGTAAAACAAGGTGTTCTACTATCAGATTACTTTGTCTTATGCATAATTCTATAACATGCAATACAAAGATAAATAGATAATGAATCATATTCAACTCGAGTCTGATGAATCGCATTAAGAAGCAACTATCGGTAGAACTTCACATTATTAAACATAAGATAAATACAGCCGTGGTCCACATAGTATGCACAAAACAAATGTATCACTTTAGTACATATATAACTTAGCGCATGATGATATGCTTGATGCATTATGGTGTAGGTAAAGATATGTTTTAAAGGTAAAGATATGTTTTAAAGGTAAATATATGTTTTAAAGGTAAAGATATGTTATAAAGGTAAAGATATGTTTTAAAAGTAGAGATATGTTTTAAAAGTAAAGACAGGTTTTAAGGTAATACACATTTTGGCAGTTTTATCAGTAGAATAGGGCGTTTACTCGGTCATGGAACATGCATGTGTGTCAGGCAGCGAGTGTCAGACATAAAGTGCGCCGCAGCTTTACATCACACAGGCTGTGTTATTGGGACTCACAATCAAACGTGAGGATAGAGATCGACAGATCGGTATAACACCTCTGCTGATAGATTCATACACAGTGTATCTGTTATACCATCAGCCCCCTGGGACACCTGGATGATGAGTATATTAATAAAGTTCCCACTGGGCATCTTTCTGGTTTATGTTATTACGACAGGTGAGTGCTGCAAGCAGACAACAATATATTTATCATTATTGCTGAATTAACGGTTTGATTTGTGTGTCTGAGGTTGGGACGCTGATATAATCCGCTCACTACTTCATTATTATGTCATCATACAAACCAACTTACATTCACATGTGTTCATATTTATTAACTTGAATATTATGATTGAATCCCAAGCTCAAGTAGCCCTCTCCAGTAACACGGTACACTGTCGTCAGATGTCTGTGTACAGAACATCTTCACTCATCGCTTTATTGTGAGATTAAGGAGACTTTTCACCGACTCTGAGTGTCAGATACATTCATACTATTCATATAAAAGTATATGAGCTAAATGGTGTGTCAGATAATATTCAAACACTTGTACCACATTCAAAGGCAGATAAAGTCAGTCGATCTAATCTTTAATCCTTTATTACAACATCAAGGTAAAACTGCAACCCAAAATTAGACTAGATAAGTTTAGGCTACAAAATACCTCGGGCTGTCGAATAAATATATACAATACATAAAAAAAGATGGGTTTAAATGGTGATATAAACCTGATCTAAGTGTCTGATTGGCATAGCTCCCATCGCAAGAGCTAAGTAAGACAAAGTGTTCTACTATCAGATTAGTTAGTCTCATGAATAATTCTGATACATGCAATAGCAACATAACTGGATAATGAATCTTGTTCAATATCAGTCTGATGGGTCTCATTAAGGAGCAAATATCGGTAGAATTTAACACTATTAAACATTACATAGATAGAGCCGTGGTCCATATAGTACGCACAAAACATATGTATCACTTTAGTACATATTTAACTTAGGGCATGTTGATATATTTGATGTACTACGGGACAAGTTATACTTATGTCTTCAAAAGTGCTATTATGTTTTTGAAAGTTATACATAAGTTTTAAAGAAGTTAACACATATGTTTTTTAAAGGTATAAAACTAATGTTTTTGAAAGTTATACATAAAATGTTTAATGTAAAACATAGGTTTTAAAGTTAAGATACTGTTTAAAGGTAAAGATATGTTTTAAAGGTAAAGATTTGTTTTAAAAGTAGAGAGATGTTTTAAAAGATAAGACAGGTTTTAAGGTAATACACATTTTGGAAGTTTTATCAGTAGCATAGGGCCTTTACTCGGTCATGGAACATGCATGTGTGTCAGGCAGAGAGTGTTAGTCAGATAGTACGCCGCAGCCGTCCATCAGACAGACTGTGTTATCGGGACTCACAATCAAACGTGAGGATAGAGATCGATAGATCGGTGCAACACCTCTGCTGATAGATTCATACACAGTGTATCTGTTATACCATCAGTGTCCTGGGACACCTGGATGATGAGTATATCTATAAAATTTTCACAGGCGGTCTTTCTGGTTTATGTTATTACAACAGGTGAGTGCCCCAAGCGGACAACAATATATTTATCAATATTGCTGAATTAACGGTTTGATTTGTGTGTTGGAGGTTGGGTTGATGATATAATACACTTACTACTTCACCATTGCGTAATCATACAAACCAACCTACATTCACATGTGTTCATGTTTATCTACTTGAATTCTTTGAGTGAATACCGAGCTCAAGCAACCCTCTCCAGTAACAGAATACACTGTCCTCAAATGTCTGTGTACAGAACCTCTTTGACCGACTTTGACTAATAATTTGAAATGCAATTTCGAATGTATAGACATCTTCTCATACTAGCTGGAGCCGATGGGCCGATGTGTGACTTGGAGTTTGTAAATCGCACGGCATGGGGAGCCAGGACGCCTTTAAATCCTCCCACAGTAATCCCACCAACCATCATGATATTTATACATCACTCCTCCGGACCGGATTGTACAACTAAAGCTGAGTGCATTTCCAATTGTAAAGCCATACAAGATTTTCACATGGACACAAGAGGTAAGTGTATCTCCAACTACAAAGCCATACAAGAATGGCACAAGGACACAAGAGGTGAGTGTAGGCCTATCGTAATCTGTAAACCCATACAAGATCTTCACATGGACACAATAGGTCAGTGTATTGCAATCTGTAAAGCTATTTGCTATCTTCACATGGACATAAGAGGTGAGTGCATCGCAATCTGTAAAGCCAAACAAGATTTGCACGTGGAGTCAAGAGGTGAGTGTATCTCCAACTGTTAAGCCATACAATATCTCCAAATTCTGATTATGGACAAATTAGATATCTTTTTTACAATCTTCTGTGTTTGTTTGTTTATCATGTGACAATCTCAAATGGCTAACTCTTTTCTTTTGGTGAAAGCCAATGCTTCATTTCATTCGACCATCCTTAAATATGGCTCACAAAATAGTTAAATGGTTGAAAGATATATTGATCTGATGAAGATGACCATTTGTAACGGACTATTGACCGCGAGACTACTTGATATATTTGATCTTGCAGGATGGGATGATATAGCATACAATTTTCTGATTGGTGGAGATGGTCGGGTGTATGAGGGACGTGGCTGGCAGGTCCAGGGTGCGCACGTGCCTGGCTTTAACAGCATGTCACATGGTATATGCATCATTGGTAATTACACGACACAAATGCCAACTCCTGCTGCCATTTTAACCACTCAAGCTCTCATGACATGCGGGGTCGAATTAGTAAGTATCTATGACCATCCATACATCAAATTGATAAGATGCTGTTTTGCTTCACTCAAGACATATTTAGGATTAATGTTCGAAGTACTACTCACAGTATTACTGATCATTGGCTGAAACCAATGACACTTTGAACTCTAAAACTGCTTGAATATTTTGAGCATGAGCATGAGTCATTTTATTTAATCATGAGGGCATTTCATTCACGTGCGGATGATGAGTTGTTTTGGATATTGATTGGATTATTATATCTCCAGGGGTACGTACAGAAGGGGTATTGGCTTCATGTAATGATGAATGTATTTTGATATTTCCAGGACAAAATTGAGGCCGAGTATGACTTGTTTGGGCACAGAGATGGTAGACCCTTGGAGTGTCCAGGAGAGTCACTTTACAGCAGTCTACAGGGCTGGCCGCATTATAGCAACCAAAAATTATATATAAGGAAATAGTGTCCGTAGAAACAAAACCAAACAACTGGTGCATCTAAACTGATGTGTCAGGCATATTCACGACAAACAATTATTACAAATCATATTTTCTCCATACCTATTGACCAGAATTTATCTAAATCACTACATTGCATGACAAAGAACCTGCAAATAAGAATTTCATTAGTTTGTCCATGTTAGTTGATCCGACTTGTCTAAAGACCAAGACATGTTTGTTTCAGATAAATCCACATTTGTGTATGATTTTTAACATTAAAAGAAAACCATTTACATTCTACATATATGTGTTTTGGAATGTAGATTAAGTTTGGACCTTGATACCTCGGCCTGTCTAATGCAATACAGATGTAATGCAACTGCCTTGCCTCAAATGATGATATGATATGTTACTTGAACTAGGAGACTGACCCCAGCAGTGCCAGCTCAGTAAGTCAATGTGCGATTAATTTGTCACATTAGGTGCCCTGAGTATACCGTGATAACTCAATAATCAATCATATAGATCTATAATCGGTATATTCAGAAGCTCTAAGAGATACACTTCCAAGATAGAAATCAGCATACTTGACATCAATAACTAATCACTAACAGTTAAGTACTCATCTTGTAGTCTATCTCCGTCCTTCGGAAAAACTTAGACATGTTTGATAAATTTAAATCAATAACACTTTTTCATTGTACATCTAAACTTGCTTTTAAAGTTTTAAATAAAACTCTTCACAATCTATATGTATGTGCTTTTGGAAGCTCAACAATTATCTTATGAATATACTTGGGGTTGCATAATACAAAAATAATCGACATGATAGTCTATATACAAGTGAGTGACATTCATTTAGAATTGACAATGTAAATCAATCACACTTATTCCTGTTGTCTTCGTAAAACTAGCCACCATTGAGAGTTGTCTAAATGTTCGTAGGAAATATATGTCCATCATAGTATCACTCGTATTTCAACCCTTGTACCGGTTTCAAAGGCAGATAAAGTCAATCGATCCAATCTGTAATCCTTTATTGAAACATCAAGGTAAAACTATAACCCAAAGTTAGACTAGATAAGAAACTATTTTTGGCTTAAAACAATCTTTTAAAATTTTGACATAAATTTGGTTTAATTGACATAAATATTAAATAGTTTGTGAAAAAACATATATATTAGGGTTCTATAAGACATTATCCATAACATAAAGACATAATAACCACATTGCGATCTCTCTAATTTCACAAATATCTTCCCTAAACATCCTGTTATCAAAACATGACGCTATACTCTCGGGAGCTAACATCTCAGTACTCGTCCCTTTAAATAACCATGTCACACGTCACAAGTCTGCGTAAAATTAATTATTAGTTTCTCAAGCTTTTTTTTGCTTGAGAAGGGCGGCAGTTGATTCTGCTAATCCGCAGTGGGATAAGAAGTAGATATCCAAAGAACGGATTTCTGTTCATTCATAAGCATCACGAAAGGATAGTGTTTGGCTACGGAATACCTTGGCCTGTCGAATACAGCAATGGCTTTATATGGTGATATTAAACCCGATCTAGGCGCCGAATCTCATAGCTCTGACGTCCGCTACTGCGTCAATAAGACAAGGTGCTATACAATTAGATTAGTTAGTCTAAAAAATAATTCTGAGATATCTAATGCCACTATAACTAGATAATGAATCATATTCAACACACTAGTCTGATGGGTCACATTAAGAAGCAAGTATCGGTATAATTTCACATTATTGAATAGAAGATAAATAGAGCTGTGGTCCATATAGTATGCACCAACATATGTATCACTTTAGTACATATAAAACTTAGCCCATGATGACATATTTGATGTATTACGGGACAAGTTAAACCTATGTTTTTAAAAGTGCGTCACATTTATGTTTTTAAAGGTAAAACAAATGTTTTTGAAAGTTATGCATATCATTTTTAAGGTAAAACATAGGTTTTAAAGGTAAAGATATGTTTTAAAGGTAAAGATATGTTTTAAAAGTAGAGATATGTTTTAAAAGTAAAGACAGGTTCTAAGGTAATACACATTTTGGCAGTTTTATCAGTAGCGTAGGGCGTTTACTTGTGTGTCAGGCAGCGAGTGTCAGACATATAGTACGCCGCAGCCCTCCATCACACAGACTCTGTTATTGGGACTCACACAAACACACATGAGGATAGAGATCGACAGATCGGTACAACACTTCTGCTGATAGATTCACAAACAGTGTATATGTTATACCATCAGAGCCCTGGGACACCTGGATGATGAGTATATTCATAAAGTTCCCTCTGGGCATCTTTCTGGTTTATGTTATTACGACAGGTGAGTGCCGCAAGCGGACAACAATATATTTATCAATATTGCTGATTTAACGGTTTGATTTCTTTGCCTGAGGTTGGGTCGATAATATAATTCACTCACTACTTCATCATTATGTAATCATGCAAATCAACCTACATTCATGTGTATTCAGATTTATGTACTTTAAATTTTTAATTGAATCCCGAGCTCAAGCAACCCTCCCCAATAACATGGTACACTGTCCTCAGATATCTGTTCTCAAATTGTCTGCACTCATGGCTCTATTTTGAATTGAAGGAATTTTTCACCGTCTTTGAGCATCGGATACATTCATACTAGTCACATAAAAGTATATGTGTTATATATCCCGGTGCGTCAGTTGATATTCAAACACATATGAAATGCAGACAAGTCTGTCCCACTTAATTAGATCCGCTGCAAATTTGCTATCCTAATCTCAGCAGGTGGACCACAGAATGTCTTTTATCTAGAAATCTTGCCTTTATATTCCTAAGTCTCATTACTATCAGATAACATCAAATCTTTATATATGGACCAAACACAAACACAACAGCTGTCGCCCGCCAGTTACCTGAACCACTCCAGCTTTTTTTCCTAACCTGAATGTAGTGTCTGATTTGAGGACAATTGACTTTAAACTAATATGTTAGCGGTGTAGATCAGTAAATATTTTACGATTGCATATAGAAATCATATAGGACAAGATAGATCCTACCGTTTTGTGGTAATACTAAAAACCTAATGCATTGCCGCCACGCACACTTATTTGCACTTATATTTGTTGACTATTCAATATCATGATTATCCTTCATCTCTGGTCTAATGTAAAGAGATGCTCGCACTTTCAGAAACCTTGGGGTGTGGGAACCTGGTATTTGTTTCTAGAGACGCGTGGGGTGCACGACCCCCTGTCAATCAAACTACTGCAATCCCTCCAGCAAACATGACGTTTATACATCACTCTGACGGTGCGAACTGTTCAACTAGAGCCGAGTGTGACAGACAATGTAAAATCATACAAGACCACCACATGGACGTCAAAGGTTAGTGTATCAAATTCAAATTCAAATTCAAATTCAAATTCAAATTCAAATTCAAATTCAAAGTCAAAGTCAAAGTCAAAGTCAAAGTCAAAGTCAAAGTCAAAGTCAAAGTCAAAGTCAAAGTCAAAGTCAAAGTCAAAGTATTACAATCTGTTAGACAATATAAGTTGTTAACATTTTATACCTGCAAGGGCTAGTAGAGTCCAGCTGAAATTAAATGAAATGTGAATATACAATTTGCAATAGTTAGAATCAGGTAGAACTTGGTATAACGTTCGGGAGATTATCTTGTTTTTCGAGCTTAGAACTGCCTTGGTAGGTGTTGTTTATTCTGTGGAAAAGGGAGATGGACTGGAATTGAAAAAAAATCAAACTTTAGTGTTCGCATGCACGGGAAATAGTGAACCAGCAATCAGCAAACTTGTAGAATTATCAATTGCAGGCTACAACGATATAGGATACAACTTTCTGATTGGTGGAGACGGTGCGGTGTATGAGGGACGTGGCTGGCAGGTTCAGGGTGCGCACGCGCCTGGCTTTAACAGCATGTCACATGGTATATGCTTCATTGGCGATTACGAGTCACAAATACCAACTTCTGAAGCCATAACGTCCGCTAAAGATCTTATGGCCTGCGGTGTCACTTCGGTCAGTAATGTTACTGTATAATATAAAGCTAATCTTTAAAAACTGGTAATGATACTGTATGAAGTAATCAGATAAATACAATCAGAGAATAGTCAATTTGATATAATGTAATGCACTACTTACTATGATATAAAGATGAGAGCACGGTGTGTAGCATTACTTACCAAATAACCAAAGAGCAATACAAAATATATCTATACTATGTCTTCTATATTCTAGATTTGAAACGGACAGATAAGTGCAGGGGGTTATATGTTAAAATGCTTTTACATTGTTATTCCTAGAGGAACATATTGCCGGGTTACATATTGTTTCTAAGCATTAGTTTATGTATTTTATTCTAGAACCACATAAAGACTGACTTCGAGTTGTTTGGGCACAAGAAGCTTATCTCGGAAACAACTTGTCCCGGAGATTCATTAGACCAAGAAATACAGAGCTGGCCACATTATTCCAGCAGAGGAATAGAATAGAGACGAACCATTATTTCGTCATATCACAATACCCGCATAACAATATACATGTGCGCATTCGTAAATAAGAGAGACAAAATACAATTAACTGCGACAATCTAAAGATTTCTGAACTTAAGAATTTGTAAACGTATCGTATATCTCAAGGTTTAATATACTTGTTCTTATTTCTATGGCCATGATAGGGTAACGAATCTTCAAATTTGATGACAACAAATGCCCGTCCCTGGATTATGAAATGATTGTTTGGTTATATATTGCTTCAAATAGTCTTTTAATATTAGATATATTCAACTGACCTGAAACTAAATATACAAGAATAAAATACAAACAAGAAATGATCGTATTAAGCCAACATCGTATGCGGTAGGCCATAAAACCATTAACGCATCATTTCCGACTTCTTTATTATTAATTTGTAATATTTGGTCTACCATTTCACATTTTTCAATCTAATATCGATATTGCCTAACAAATGATTTGACCAATTTAATCTGATTAAATAAAATGGCTTGTCTAAATTCCAGAAATCGCGTTCTTTCTTAATAAACCACATGCTGTGCGTATGAAAAATTCTTCAGACAGATAACTTGAATAAATCTTCTCATACAATGTCTGCATTAATTGGAAATAAGTCATATGAGTGGCTCAATATACTGTTAAAGCCTTAGTTTATGTTGGCTGACAATCGAAGAAGAATTTGACCTGGTTTAGACCTGAGCCGTGTTTACTCGCTATCCACCTGAATCTTCCGCCGCTAGAGGACGCTGAGAAGTGGTTTCCGGTGACCCCGCCGCCGTAAGGACCAAAAGACCGACCTGTGCTGGTGTAGAAAGCAAGCTGGGTGATGTAGTCTTCCTCTCGCCCGTCTATCCTGCAAGCTCAGATTATGAACATATGACACAACTCGCGAAGAATTAAATCCTAAGTGATTCTTTATGACGATGGTTAATCGTTTCTGCTAGAACTAAATACAATTATATTATAATGAAAGGAGCTAGGAGTTACCTGTAAATATATTCATCTGCGTCAAGTGTCAGGGTAAACACCGTTCCTGTTTGTGTCCCATGCAATACTCCGAGACCATTGGTTCGATAATCTATCTGTATACTGCACAGCAAAAATTAACAAAGGCTAGTCAAATCTTATACATGCACGCATACAACGAATATAATTTTGTTGTTGAAACCCATACCACATGAATTGCTATAACAGTTTCGCATTAAAGGAATTCAAGTGTTAAAATATAATTTCTTAAATTCGATTTCATAATATGTGATTTGGACGCACGATTTCACTCCGCTGTTATCGGCATAGATCGTTATCCCATCAATAATATCGCCATAACCAGTGGAATAATCATCCCCGTTAGCACCCCCCAATACTCCGTAAAATCCTTTAGCGCAAATACCAACATCTGTAAAACGATGAAATAGATTACACGGAATTGCACAGATCATTCACTCACTTCTGCGAAAAGTAATCATGTAATATTTGATAGAAAATATTGGTAAAAGATATTGCGTGCAGCAGTCATAATGGTGACAGCTATTCCACACCGATACATATTGTATCACCATAGATAATAGTGTCAGCACATTTGGCTCTGGATGTGACTATGGTTTTCTGCTGAAGTGAGACTTGCCAACATACGTAGGAATCTGTAGAAAATTAATGAGAATGAATGTTGCCATTCCATACCTAGCGCGAAGTAACACGACTTTCCATCCTCCCTGAGAGAGTATTCGCCAGGACAGGAGCAGGTGTAGGAGCCTGCTGTGTTAGTGCAGTCTTGCTCACAGCCGTCTGTGTTCAGAGCACATTCGTCTACGTCTATAAGTAGTGTATCATAACGTCCATTTAATAGCCAAAAACAATAGAATGTTGTTAAAGTATTTAAGTAGCATGAGACAATAGGTTCATGATATGTCAGTAGTACAGTCAGTAACCTCTGTCGAAAATCTACTTTAACTGCTATAAATAGTTATTACAACAAGCAGAGTGATACTTGAAGTAGTAAATAAATAATCATTCTTAGAAAGGGAACTCTGCTATTACAAAACCTTTCGCAATAAATCTCTGAACACTAAGCACTTAGAACAACAGTCTACGCCGAGATGAACCGCGACTTATTGCATATTTCAAGCAGAGGCGAGCCTTAGATGTGTATGATCGTGGTATCAATGGTAGATTGCAATTATATAGATAATGACCACATTACCTATACATGTTGTGCTTCCGCTGAGCTGGTAGCCATCACCGCATGAACACTGATAACCACCCTGGGCGTTAGCGCAGCCCTGATCACATGTCCCCTCAAAACACTGGTCAATGTCTGCAAGCAGGAAATCCGTGTCATAGCTGTGTGATTATAGCTTTATAAAGGTTAAAACTATCTAGCTCACTTAGCGTCAACATAGATTCAATACACGTATCACAAATGCAAAGTTTGTCCATTATGATGAGGTTTTAAGATACATAAATAAGCGGTTAGATGCTTGCTTTGCCGGCATGCACTTATTGATAACAGATACCTGTGCACGTTTGTAGATCTGAATTAAGCAGGTAGCCATCGTCACATTCACATGTGTAGGAACCAGCTGTATTGATACAAGTGTGCTGACAATTTCCATTTCTTGTGGAACATTCATTTTTATCTGGAATACGTTGATTTTTTACTTCACCAAATAGTAATGTGAACAAATGTTTAATAACTAAAAGATTAAATACTGTTTTTCTCGTAGATAATTTAAGGTTTGCTATATATACCCACCTACACATGCGTTCTTGTTCGAACCTATTTTATATCCCTCTGGACATGCGCAATGGTAACTTCCGATTGTATTGCTGCACAAATGACTGCATGTGTTGCTAGTGCACTCATTTATGTCTTAAAGATTTATCAATAAAAATGGATATACGAACCGAATAAACTTTTGAACATTTCACTGACATTCCGAGTGTGATGCTATTAGTTACCTAAACACGACTGTAAATCCGGTTGTCTTTGGTACCCTGTGTTACAAGAACAAGCATAAGAACCGACTGTGTTGGCACATGTGTGTTCACATCCACCATTGTTATTTGCACACTCATCATTGTCTGTAAATATGCAAAATGTCTTGATTATAAACTACAAAAAGGTGTTGAAATATTCAAGCTGATTGACCCTATACAGCTAATGTACATTTCAATTTAATAGTTGTTTATATGTCCTGGCATACCTAAGCATGATCCATCTGGCTGTATAGTATAGCCATCGACGCATGCGCATGTATAACCACCTAGTTTATCAGTGCAGATTTGCCCACATGAATTAGCTGCACTGCACGAGTCTATGTCTGATAAGAGACGTGAATCAATATGTAACATCGGTAAGTAAACATTCCTTAAATGTTCATGTCTTATGATATGTAAATTACAGATTACTAGACGTAATTAAGCTACTTTACTCTCTCTACAGATTTCAAAATAGATATTGACATTTTGTATATTTGTAATATGTATATATAGGAGAGAGAGAGAGCAAGATACATGCATATATGATTGAATAAGGATATGCATTCATATGTAGAATATATCATAGACTATATACTTCCGTGTAATAACCCGTGTTTCCGTCGGAAATACTTGTACATGTGCGTAATTATGTGTGGATTATATAGCAATCGTGGAAACTAGCCTACACATTAGCAGCATTAGAGTCTATGTTAAAGAAGACATGGAAATATGAATATATATGTACATCTTTATAGAGAAAGGCCATCTCCTACCTACCCACACATGAGTGCTGATTTAAACTCAGTTTCCAATGCTCCCCACATGCGCATATGTAAGAACCTTCTGTGTTGGTACATTGTTGCTCGCAGCCAGCATTAGAGACAGCGCATTCGTCAACGTCTGAAAAATTTTGATGCTTTGATTTTAGGGGTCAGAAAGTTTGATAGAATGTATTTTTTTATATCTCATGTAATGTTGTTGAATTCTAACGTGTCATATTATCATGAACTGGTGTAATGTAGGTGACAATGTAGTTAAATATGCAGTTAAATAGTTCAGCACCTTTGCAATCTCTTGTGTCAGGTTCTGCAGTGTAACCTTGATCACAATCACATGTGTAACTGCCCACTGAGTTATCACAAATCTGGGAGCAATCGTGTCCATTCTGACATTCATCCTCATCTGCGGTTACAAAACGGCACAAATGTACAATGTTGGCTTTTTAAATCTGGATATATATCTGTAAAATCTAAACATTCATGTAGAATCTGAATACACAAGTTAAGGTCGAATCTGAACACTAATTGAATATAGGAACACAATGTTCCGCTCTTTGGTCATGACGATTTAATTGCCTTGTTCCATAGGGCGTAAAAAAAGAAGGCGGTACACTGTCTGGTCGCACAAAATTCTAGTCAGTAAACAATATTTACAGAGATGGCCTTGACCAAATGGGAAGGTAAAATATTCCTGTTTCAAATTTGGACTGACGTCGACATTCACAACGGCTTCTAATTTATATTGGTACTGAACCAATCGCGCTAGCTTTTACATGTCATTTACATTTGTTTACCTTCGCATGATCTGAGATTATCGAGTAGTATATATCCAGGATCACAGGTGCAGTAGTACGAGCCAGGAGTGTTAGTACAAGTTTGTCCGCATGGGGTCAGGGCACTGCATTCATCAACATCTGTTATCAATTAAAACGAAACATTTCTTGAATCCGAACTGTCATGTTATAACTTATAGGATTCTGATAAATGATAAAAAATTATTGTTCAATAAGTATCTACCATGATATATACATAGTAGCTCCTGAGTAGTACTAACCTAAACATGTTATCCGGTCTGTATCTAAGTAGTAACCGACGGAACACGTGCAGTAGAATTCCTTCTCCACTTGTACACAGGTGTTATTGCAAGGTAATGTACACACGGGATCAGGCTCAACTATCAAACCACTCGGATCGGCTGCAACACAAGTTATCATAATATAATTAGATTCTCACAGGAACGCTGGCTTCGACAGGACTCAGCATGATTGAATAAACCGCCATGTGTTGTATACTAAAGAATGAGAAACGCACGGATGTCTTCTATGATGAATTGGTAGAATAGCAGCAGAAGTAGAGCAGCGGTGATGCAGGCAGCCCACGCCAGGATAATTCCGAAACATGCCTTCTGACTGTGAAATAAGTACGAAAAGTAGCAATTATCTGAATATAGATATAATACTGTCAAATATCTGCAACTGAATGTGAGAATATCAAATATCTGCAAATAATTGTCAGAAAATCAAACATTTTAATAGAGCATGTGTTTATGCAAACACACATATATCATAAACATGGATGTACAGCCTATACATAGAGACAGCATATAGACTGGTTATTTCCTTTAACGTCCATTAAATAATATTCCTAATCAACATAACTTTTCAGTCAAGCAGTGAACTCACGCAGACGAATCATCATCTACAGGTTCTATATTTTCTCGTTTTCGTCTGGCCTTTCGTTTTGGTTTCTTAAAGGGTGGAGCAGAATCGTCGACCTGAAGTCAATGATACCATATTTGTTTTACTCTTCACTGCTCACAATCATCGCTTATGTTACAAAATTGACCAGATGAATAGTCAACACAAACCGTTATAGTTAAACAAATAAAAAATATATCAATAAAAATGTATTTGAACTGTAGTGAAAAGCGTTTAGTGTCAATGGTTGTCATGCAAATGTAGTTTGTTACGAAGTAGGCAGGTAGTACAGTGTATATTCGTGCAAATTAATATTTATGAAAATACAAACTACCTGTGGATCGTGGGGTAAATCTATTCCTGCCTCCAAAGCTTTGGCTCTAGCAGCCGATGACGTCATCCTATGTATTAACAGTCACTGGTTAACTATGTTCCTCAGTGTGCGTGTCATTACAAGGTAGAACTACATTCACTTGATTATGTATGGACCCAGGATATTAGTTTTATACTCGGCGGGAGGTCATGGCTCGGTAATTGGTGATAATTGGTAACACGATATGATATTTGTGATGATACGTCTGATTTGTGGACGCATATTTGTTAAGATTAAACAACTCGTTGTGTACAATTACCTCTGCATTATCATGATTGAAAAAGTGTGATTTAATGATAAAAGTAGAGAGTTTCACAATTTTTGTATTTATTCCGGTAAGCCATTATATAACTGATCATGTAACACAAAACTATGATTAATATTGGCACACTTTTAATGAGTGGAGCCTGATAAAAATGTTTTAAAACAATCCTCCACTTCTAAACAAAAACGAATCTAATGCATATTTTGAATATAAAATGTGATAATTTTATACCGGTGCTGAATTTAAAGTACAGGTATTCATATCCTGGGCTCTTGTTACAGGATGTGAATAAAGATGTAGACGAATTTTATGTTTGACTAGGTTGGTTCGCAGTCGAAGAAGAACTTGAGTCTCTCCACAGTGTAGCCGTCGATGCTGGCGATCCACCTGAGTTTCCCGCCATTGGATGAAGCAGAGAAGAACGTCCCTGTACTTCCGGACCCGTACGGTCCGTAGCTGGCGCCTGTATTAGTGTAGAACGTGAGCTGCGTGATAACTGTGTCCTCTTTACCATCCACCCTGCGCATATTAACCATAAAGCTATTAACAGTGTGTTAATACACCAAATCATTGATGCAATTAAAATATTCACCTACAACGTTACACAAACCAACAGCAATCAATGAGTACATGAATGATCATGATTTTCACTAAGGGGTATACCTCAAATTTACTTTGCGGCATAATTGGTCACCCAGATTCGTATTTCTGAAGTGTTTTGTTTTCATAGGAACATGTTCATGGAACCTAAGTTTAGTCACATGCATTATTACCTTAGCTTGCGTAAAATTCAAAGAGTATGCCTAGACGATCTTAGTGTTCTTACTGGGTTATATGGCGCACAAAGTTCGTTCAGATTCTGAACCCCAATACAATTTAAGAACCAGTTTTTGGGAAATAATGTAGTATTCTAATGGAACCCATTGCGACCTCTGGCGGAGGGATTTGTTATTTTCAACATTTCACGGAAAGCATTCTAAAACTTTTCAAACTGCACATCACCACCAACTGTGCAGTAGTAGTAGTTTAGTAGATTCTAAGGTCATGTTCCTTTTGCCCATCACTCGGAGATGAAAACTAATACTTTCACTCAATTACCTGTAGATATATTCCCCAGCAGCCAGTGTGAAAGAGGCGGAAGTTCCACCGTTAGAGCCATGTGTTCCACTCCATCCTCCAGAATATCGGATACGAATGCTGCGGAAGATATATTCCCACTTACTCAGCTTGATCACAAATTATGTCACTCTCGATGAATATATTACATATGTGTGCAGAAGCTGGATTAAGGTTAAATGGGATTTTCGTCGGTAAATGTGTGTGAGCTAATTTTTCCAGTTTTAGATTGATAAACGTACGAGTTAATGTATGGGTCTGTATAGATTTGAATCTCCAGTAACGTCCCCGTGCTTCCATAGTAATAATCATCATCGAAATCTCCAGTATCTGTTCCGAACCAGCCTATTTCGCATATTCCAACATCTGTAGCAACAGTAAGACATAAACGACAGCTAATAAATTATCGTAATGCTTTTAAATCCCATATATCTTGTCTAGGTTCTATTGAGGCGCGATGCAATAAAACCTTATTAATAGCCGCATGCTCTCGCTAGAAATGTGAGTTTGTTTCCAATTTACGTGAGTGAATTTACCCAGGCTGAGTTGGCAGGTTTTTCCATCTGCGTTAAGCGTGTATCCTGAGCTGCAGGAGCATGAGAAAGAGCCTTGTGTATTCGAGCATGCCTGCTCACAGCCATCAGTGGCCTCTGCACATTCATCAATGTCTGCAAGTAGTGACGGCAGAATATGCTAGCAGTTCTGGTAATCAATGTTAGTAGTACAGGTTATTTTACATCACATACATGGCTGTATTAATGTCAAGCCTTTTTAAAATAAGGATAATATGAATGTAGGAACTGCAGATTTCGACAGATTGATGCAAATGACAGTTGTATAACCGAGGGAGGACACACTGTTCGTCAATGCCAGATGATTGAAGCAAATACAAAAATTAACAATAAAGATACACCGAGATATATTTCCTTACCATACATCGTGTATGTTACGAATAAGGGATTCTCTAGTATTGATACTCATGGCAATGCTATGACTTGGTATTTGATACAGGTTACGACTGTGATTGTAAGTGTAGCTCACCAGTACATGTTGCGTTGATCTGCATGTATCCTGTGTCACATGTACACAGATAATCTCCGAGTGTGTTGGTACACTCCTGGTCACAGTCACCGTTAGAGGCAGCACACTCGTCTATATCTGTCATGTTAAAAACATAGGTATATATCATACATTGGTTAGGCTGCATAAAATTATTAAATAGTTACTCAGGCCCGCCCGCATGGGCCTGAGACCCCCCGCATCCCCCCTTTTTATTTGGATTTGAAAAACACCCCAAAAAACGTACCTGCCGCCCCTTCTTTCTCAGAATTAAAAAAACAAAAAAACTGCCGCACCCTCCTTTTCAGCTGCTAAATCCGAAAAATGGTCAAAAAAAGCCCCCGGCCCTACTTTTCGGGGGGAAAAAACAAAAAAACTGCCGCACCGTCCTGTTAAAAAAAAAAACCTTTTTTATTCATAATAATACCGACATGTTCAAGCATCGCTACTGGAAAAGTGTGCAGATAGTTCCATATATTGGTGCTGCTTTGACCAGATAAAGATTTCACACTGGCCTTCCCCAGTCATTAGAACGACATGTATATATAATTATGAGATTGAGGCTCGTAGTTTGACTAACTGACACCACGTAAGGTAGTTATACAGACCATCTATAGCATGTACAGCTAAACTTCTAATTTAATGACGCCGTGAACCGACCTTTGCATGTGCGTGCATCCGGATTTATCTCCCAGCCTTGGTCACAGAAGCAAGTAAAACTTCCCACATTGTTTACACAGGTATGCTGACAGTCTCCATTCCTCCAGATACATTCATCAATGTCTACAGTGAAATAACAAAACAATAAGTGAGAGATACATTCCTCCAGATACATTCATCAATGTCTACAGTGAAATAACAAAACAATAAGTGAGAGATACATTCCTCCAGATAC
>JAXGGS010080319.1:8552-19435 GCA_035585475.1 Armandia brevis | reverse complement strand
GTTAAGCTACTCAGTGGATTATGGTGATAATCAGACCATTAGACACGGGGGCCTTACACACCTAACCATTAAGCCGTCGTCAGCCCAAACAAAGCGCCACCCTGCAATTATCCTAAACATCATCACATTCGATTAAAAGTGTCGGCGCCCTCCGATCAGAAAGTGAGAGCTACATGCCTGTTTGATGGCTCTTTCGTGTCGATTTCATGAGGTGCTTATTTTGTTGTCATGGTCATAATTTTTCATTTCGCTGTTTTTACGAGCTTTCCTTTTGTAGCGACGACAGTCATGAATTGAAGCTAATACATCGTCGTGAGGTTTCTAGCAACGGGTTGCATCGGATTTTTGCTTTTGCTTCAATCGGGAGTGATCGACTGACTAACAACCAATTTCAAGCTTTTCTCATATTTCAGCTCGGTTCGAATTGACTATATAAAAAATGAAATTTAGAACTGTTTTGATTGGTAACGCTTGAATTTGCCCCTCACCTTTAGCCAGAAGAATGATAATCTTTCACTGGGATCGTTCATGTCACGCCCTGGCACTAGCTCTGTCCGAAGGGAGACAGAGGAAAAAAAGAACAACAGGTCCAGGTAATGAGCAGCATATGAAATGAAACACGACTCACAGCAGAGTTGTGTTATAAGATTTATCCATGCACTGTTGATAAAATATCGACTCTAAATAAGGATCTTTAACACCCCATTAACAGTTTGTTCTGTCTAACAGTTATTGAATTGATCTCTCTTAGTTAAACGATCAACTGAGCTCTTCTCCCAATTTGATTACTTCATTAAGGATAACAACTGAATAAACTGCGATCTTAATTACCAACAAGGATGTTACAGAAATAACGTTACAATTTGACGAATATTGAATGACCTACATGTAGTTGAGGGTATTGGAACGATAACTGCTCTCACTTTCAGTCACACCCCTCGTTTGATCAGCTTGGAGTTTGATGAAAACGGTGTTGAAAAGGAGGCAAGGTCAGATGCCGGCTGTCACAGAGCTACATTATCATAATTTATTTTCATGTATTGTGTCTATATCTAGGATTGTTGACTGCTCCCTGATTTTCTCCGTCTCCATCGAAGGATGCTCCAGCTTTTTGTCCTGTCTCCAGCACTTCCTGCAGTTGCTGTGCTAAATGATGCAATTAAGTAGAAACTGTCCCCAATTGGATTTTACTAAAACATTAGCGCCACGGCGCCTTAATGTCTGGTACATTTATGTACTATGTACAAAAATGCGATCTATATTTTAATTTCTGAATTTTTTCGTTTAGTTCCTACTTTTCCATCCCGATATTAGAATTTGGAAATGACTCAATAATGAAACCCTTTAGCTTCAGTTTGATATGTATTACTTCAATTATTCAAAGTTTCGTTATTTTGTATGGCGGTAATTAAATCAATAAGACGTAAAGTTGCATGGGTTACGACCAATTTTAATTGATCGAAACTCTAAATAAAAGTTAAAACTGCAATGCTTTAAAGAACAGTGCTTGTTTTCCGATACCTTAAGCGCTTGCCATATTAACGATTGCTCAAAATGTTTACCCAATCTTAACCAAATGAAAGCTGTTTTCACTAGTCCCGTGATCTTATGGATACAGTTGCTTTGCATTCTTCGACTGACCAGACAAGCACGTTCCAGTAATATTGACTAAGAAATGTAAATCACAGCTATGAAATTTCAGCTTACTGCGCGCTTTGACATAGGCATACTCAACGTTGACATTGATTGATGACTTTTAATGCTTTTTGTGATCGGTGTCGTTAATTTCTTTCAGTGTTGTGATTGGTAGATTACTCTGACGAACATGTATGTATTAACATCTCGCTTTTAAATTTGCATTATAGTAAGGACAGCGACTCGTGTGGCTCTCAGAGTCGACTCGTCCACTCTCCCCGGCCGAACAGCGCCCACAAAACCGACGTTTCCCGAGCGGTGGCCCGAGCCAGGTATGATATCCGCTAGTGCATGCCGTAGCTCCACCTCCGTATCACTCAGAGTTCTGTCTAATATAATATTACATACATGTATATTAATATATATATATATCTATAACGTGTCGGTATTTGTATCATATGGTTTAGAACCTCTATATATTCAAACGCTTAGGAATCTCGGGCTTGTACATCTGCTTCTGGCTTTGCATCTTTCAATCGGTGTTTTTAGATTTGGTTAACAGGTGTCCGGCGCATGCTGAAATCTCCAGTATCAATATCACACTCTCATCAGTTCCGTTTCTATTCGTTTGACCTTGATACGCTTCGTGTGTCGTCACTGTGTATCTCATCTTGTTACTAAAGCACTCTGCGGCCGCTTGCTTGTCTTGCAGATGCCTGATGATCTCATTTCAACTTTCAGATGTCGTATAGTTCTACATTTAAACCAAGCTCCACGTTGTGTCCGTCTTTAATTCTACTGCGCAAAGCAGTCTTATGTGTTCTTGAAATTAAAAGCCAATCCTTGTCGATGCGTAATTAGCATTGTAAAATGTCAATAATTTATATTTTGGTGATTTAATCAGAGTAAAACGATGTAGGTTGTGATAGGCTTCATCAATGTTAAATGTTTAGATTATAGGTTGCCAGACAGCAATAGTTTCTGTAACATCCTTTAAATCCTTGATATACTCACTCGCTCTAAAATGGCAAAACAGATCCAACAGTCAGGCTATAGAATACATGACATTTTATTCAGAATCGAGCCTTCAAAGACACATCTGCTGCTGATTCTATGTATGTAAAGTGCTCTCTCTTATATATCAGTTTATTTCCAATTTGTTAATTTTAGGTTTCAACATTTGGAAGTTTTCAATTATTTCCCTCTGTTTTTCAATTATCTTTCTTTCAGAGTCTGTTGGATTATTCCGTTTTGTCTTTCTGTATGTTTCTCGTTTTACACAACCCTTTTTAAAAAGTTCCAATTCTTTCACAATACATGGTTTATAGAGAAAAACAAGTTTTATATTAGACTGCTTGATAGAATTTTACGTATTTAATGCTTTATGGATTAGACGCCTGGTGAAAGTAAAATCGCAATAACACTCAGTTTTGCTCTACTTGTGCACTAATTTCGTCTTTTTAAAAAAAATTCTAATTGATATGATGACACTTAATCATGAAAGACGAGTACTGCAAATAATTCCCCATCTCTCCGAATCCTTCCCCCTCAAATGTGCGTCCGCTGTCTTGTTTTGTGATGGCAAATCTCCTTTTGAGGGAGCGGTTTTGTTGAAGTCTACCTGCCATATATATGACAGTACGGTCTTTCTAAATTTGCAGTATTTGTGCTTTTAGATTGTGTCTTATTATAAAACTGTCACATATGTACAGTACATAGCATGCAACCCCTAACCGAGCAGCTCATGTTAATCGTGAATAATTAACGGAGGGGTGGCCGGTTTCAACCACACTAATGATAAAGAATTTTCTCTTTTACTTCATTCCCATTTCTTGTGTGTTTTACACTGCACTGTGTTTGGCATCACAGCCGGTTCAGGTACGAGACTTCTCTTCCCTCTTGGTAGCTTTAAATCCACCTGTTAAACTACACGTGTGGCTTTTATCTCTAGACCAAGTCATCGTCAACACATCAGATTGTTGTCTGACAGATTTGATCCTGCAACGATCAAACTACGATTGCTTTTCTCCAGCAGATTTTGAACATACTTTTATGCATTACAACTAATTGCTATTGTCTCTTGGATGTGATATTCTCTCCTTATGAATTCCTCTTTTTATTCTCTTCGTGCTGCATATATGAATTGTATTTGCAATAATTATCATTATAAGAAACATGCACTAGTATACACATGTCCAAATTGATTACAAATTATGTGAACATGTATAATGAAATACACACTATGATTTTGGCAAATCGACTTGCTAATGAAATCTTTTAAAGATTCACCTGAAAGTATAGATTGTTTTTATAGATGTTATTTGAAATGAATCAGAGATATCTAGACGCTTATATATTACATTTAAAATGAACACATTATCCGTGTTTCTAGTGTGTATTCAAGACAGTGGAATTTCTTGTTGCTGTGGTGCCTAACTATAGAATCTCAATTCCCCACCCTAACTTCATCACTTGTTTCTGACCAACTCCCAGAATAAATGATTCTCCCACTCCCACTCCGAGCGTCTGATTCCACAGCTTTGAAATGAAACCGTACCTCGTTTAATTTCAACTAACAAAAATGCGATGATGAATATCATTGGAACAACATTTTCTCCACTAACCACCGTCGCATGTTATGATTTTTGCCTTTCACGTTTAATCAATTCTGTATCGTGCATCGTCCATGCTCCATACAACTTGGCATGATTGATATATATATCGTACATGTGACTGTACTGTTGATGTTCTGCATTATCCCATCTCTCTAGACAGGGCTTTTCTAATCGCACCTTTAACAAAAATTATTAAGGAGCACATTACGGTGAAAGAGTTATTCATTGCCACGTCATTTGCTAATCGGTATCTGCTTGATCTTAAATTAGTAGAAATGGACTTGTCGTAGAAGCTTAACTATGATAAGCCACACATATTAAGAATTAATAGAATGAAGATAATTAAGCTTTTATTGTAAATCACAATTTTAAGTATATTTTTCCGGTCATGGAAAATGAATGTTGACTAGTTGGTAGAACGCTTAACTTAGTTTGACATGTTTTAGTTATATTTCCTAGTTAACAACTTGCAAAAACACAATTTTCGAACAAAACTTCATTACAATGTTCTTCTATATGAATAAGTCTAATGAAGAATGAAATTAGAACACTCTTTCTCGCAAATAGAACAGAATTTGAGCTGAAAAAAGCCCCCTGGTCGTATCAAATGATCAATTTGTAATGCTCATTCAAACAGCCTGCTTCCTGTATCAAGTTTTGTTACATTTGTTTTTGTTATTATTTCATTTAAGGTTCCGCCACGCTGCCGTGCGATCCATGATGGGGGGAGCAAAGAAGAAAAACAACCTCGGCAACGCAACAAGGAAACAAAAGATGGCCGAGGTGGTCGAAACTATGCGTAAAAATTCGCCACAAATCAAAACAGATGGTGAGCATAAAACCAATTCTCTCTTTTCTCTCAGTCAGCCAAGCAGAAGTGCAGTGCAGATGACATTGCGTATACCCAATAGTATCATTGGTTTGACTCAAATGTTTACGACGCGGTAATCTATGTAACGCGGGTTTGTCAGGTCTCCCAATGATCTTGGGTTTCAATTGTAACGCAGGTCAGAGGTCGCACACAGAAATACATAGCTTTCCTTATAACGCGGTTTATGAAGCTTGTCCCTCGCCACCCGCGTTATATAGAAAGTTTACTGCAGTTAAATCTAAACAGGAACAGAACAAAATCAAATTAAGCATCCTTCATTATGTTGTATTTACTATTGAGGTCAAATCAGTTGTCGATCAATATACGTTAACTGCAAGTATCAACCTACATTTAGTTTTTGTAATTATCTGCTAGAATGTGTTGTTTTTATGATTAAGTAATTTTATTACCAGATTGATCATGAGAATAATATTGACGGCAGGATTACAGAATAACAACATTAAACAGTAAATTCCTACGGCTACATATCTGCATATCAGCCCAAAGCTCTCATTTTACAAAGTCACAATGGCATGCTCATGTCAGCGATGAGCAAATCTTTGAAAATAAACCCGGCAAAACGCGCACTCAATGCCCTTGTCGGTAACATTGGAACCCATCAAGCCTCGGGTCTAGTCATAAACATTTTGAAAACCCAGCTAGCTTGATTCATATTCATTTCTTTGCCTGTATGCGATAAGAAATAAATGCAGCCCCTAGGTTCTTACCAATATTATTTGATCTTCATTCTGGGCCTAAGATCACTTAATCACTCGATCGAAGTATTAATCTAATTTGCTGCCGTAGTTTTGAATGAATTTATCTAATCAATTATTGATGGAGAGTTGAAAATGTTGATAGAAACAATTAACCAAAGTACATGCGCATGTTAGGAACAGGTCAAGGTTTGCTAAGCCTCCAGTGATTTATCTGCTATTACCTGCAGGGAAATGTCAAAACAGCAGGAATTTTTTGATTACGCCACGAATTCCTCGATTAATTCATAGCGAGTCTGTATTTCCCCTAGTTACGACAAGATGTTTGACAGCTTCAGCAGCCCGACATTCTAGGCATTGTACTCCTGTCGGCGGCATGGTCAACTCGTGTCTGTTTAAAATATTCCCCACTCTCGCCAAAAAATCAATCGTATCGATCTTATCAGTTCATAAATCGGTCCCCTGGCTCTCATCAGCTTTAATGTTTATTCATATGTATGTCAAATTATTATTCAATTTTTACCACCGACTTCCCAAAACAAGCAAACGCTTCTCTTTCGTATGACGTGCGTCATTCACCCCTTAGACTGACCAAATAGTTGTGATTGATCTAGCAATTTTAGCAAGTATGAGGTAAGCATTTGCCATTAACAACGCAACGACCAAATCGGTGGCTAGCACATATATTGCGCAGCAGATAGAAGAAAGGTCTACAATGGTACCAATAATGAATATTATTTGTATTGATTATTCGTATTGACCAGGGTCAGGTGAACGGGGAAGGCTGCAATAGATTCGCTCAACCTCGTCCACTCCAAGTCGGGCGAACAAATACCTTTGGTTTACGGGCCATCAATTTTACATCAGAGCTAGACACGAGCAATCGCGCATTATTGCTGCAGTTTGCCGTCTTCCGAGTTATGTAATGGGATATCGATGCAAACACAGAACCAATTCAATATGACCGAAGCTTGCAAGCATGAGGCACAGGCCTGTAACTTGCTGGTTTTCGGACAGGGAAACGTGGGGTCGATTCCTTACGTTAAAAGTAACATAATCCTCAGAGTAGCGATTATATTTTAATCAGTTGTGTTAGTTTTCATATTGTAGGTAGTGAACTGAGCGGACAGAATTTAAGTTAATTATGTTATTGAAATCGTCATTCTATAAGTAAAATCGTCATTTTAGTGTATTTTGGGTTACAAAATACCTCAAGTTTAAGTAGCAACCATATCGTTTGCTTTCCATTTTTGAATCCTAAAGACTCAATTTTGTGCGGCGTAAATTCAAGAGAATAAAGGTAGATTTTTTGTGGTAACTCACTAGTCCAGAAAAAGAGTTGTTTGAGCTTATGGAATACAACCCTATTAGATGAGTCTAATTCTAGATGTTCCAAAGCCTCAATCGATGCTTGTGTTTTGAGGAATGGTACCAGTAATGGTAATAAATGACTATAGTACGTTGTTAGATTCGGACAAGTCACCGCATGCGAATACGATTTTTACTCCGACATTATGCGTGATCAGTCGGTGGTGTTAAAGGATATTAGCTCGATGTTGTTTTTTAGCCGATGATGAGATTAAATCCAGAGAAAACTCGCTGCTCAATTGATTCTGCTCGATTCGTGCTTTTGTCGCCGTAAAAAACGCCGATCCGACTTCATCGTCGCCACAAATCAATCGCCCGGTCTTTGATCCCCCACCAGCTAATCAATGCTACCCATATTTATTTTGGTTTTAAATCATTTCAGGAATAAACGTGTCCGACTGTGATGACTTAACAATTACGACACGAAACCCAATGTTACATAATCGGGCTTTCAGCTTACGATGCTGAGCCTTGGTATTCATTGTTTTTCTTCCGTCGCTCGGCTAAAAAATGGCGGCTGTTCGATGCGATGTTGAAGTTGCATGATGTTGTTAGCGGTTACTTATTGGCTTTGTCTACAGCTCTCTCGCCTTTTTATTTTGCAGAGGACTTGCTGGGAAAGTTCACATTCGCCTCACCAAGCTACTCTGTGTTAGAAAGCGCCGGCATTATCGAAGTGGAAGTGCTGTTCCACCGAAACCTACCGTGGGTGTATTATTTTGTCTGTGCCTATCGATTAACCAGTCTATCACTTTATTCATAGCTAAGGAAGAACGTAAAAGCAATGTCAACGAGACTGACTAATGCCCCGATGAAAAAAACACTTTAAAACTACTCCCTCATTAGTCTTATATCCCGCAACCTTGATCCATGTGAAATATTGATTCTCTTTTTTAATCCTTCCTTTGTTTTGTGTTTTTCAGAAGTAAAACCAAGATGGCAGTAAGTATTCAAGGCCCACTAAACATAGGCAGAATGTTATCAAGTAGTCGTGAATAAATTTGGAAACACTTTGTTAGATTCGTCGATAATTAATGTCTTTGCGACCTAATTGTATGCCAAAAATGAGTTCCATCTCATGTTCATAGACACCGTACTCTATGTCTATTACGCAAAACAAATGAATTTATTAAATATTTGCATCAATTCAATTGAGATGAACGCTGTTCTTGCATATGTAAGACATAAAAACACAGTATTATGATAACAATTTACTTACATTGATTGTTTTTTTTTTCACGTGCAGAATGGTAACGGCGCAAATCACGGTGAAAAAGAAACCTCATTCAGCCAGGGGAAAACCGTTCACAACGGCGTCGTGTCAGTCGAGTTTGAAACCAGAGAGGGCTCAGGAAAGCTTAACAAGGACTTCAAATACGTCTCTGGGAGTTTAGTAAGTTCATACATTTTACGAAACGTACTGGCCTTTTGTTCTTTGTGACAAAACAGTCACTGATCCGCAGTCAAAGCTGTAAATGAGTGCGTTTTGTAAGAATGAATGTCTCCCTCGTCCGACGAACATAAGGGGTTTAGTAGAATCAAATGGGGATCATGGACAACTCTGATTATTCAATAATCGCCTCATTCTTGATATGATCCATTCCAAATCACTAGCTTAATAGTAAATACATAGTTATATTTGAAATAATTGATGAATTAGGGGTTGCGTTTGCGCTAAATCTGAATGATCCCATATATTATCGATACAAATTGAAATGACTAGACGCATGTTTGGAATGATAAAATTGATCTGAGTTTTGCTTATTGAAGACCACATCATCACCGTGCCTTTAGTTAAGTTTAATAGTAAGCATCGTATGGTAACACCCGCACTTAAAAAACCTATTGACTCTGTTCTAGGCGGACCAATCTGATAATATGATATTTGCGATGCTATGACATTTCGAAACGGACTACTAAGTTTAATGTGTACTAATTTCGGCCTTGGACGCATAACAGATAATACCGTAGTAACATATAACTATATCACTGACTGCTGCAGTGAATTGGTCAGAAACGTCTGTAATTTACGCCAGCATTTGCAACCTAAGATTCTAAGTTTAAGCTCGGTATTAAAACAGTTTGTTTGGGGACAACAGTAATTCGCCAGTCATCGAACGATGTACACTGCCGCGTGTCTTCCTTTCTTTCAAACACGTGAGTTGTATAATGCGAGCGTATCTTTTCTATCTCACTCTCAGGTGTTCAAAGAGACGGAGTACAGGAAGTCAATTTCAATCCCCATCATCAACGACAACCAGTACGAGGCCGACACGGATTTCTATTGCATCCTTAAGAATGCGACCGGAGACGCTAAGATGGGCGACCCCAATGTCACCAGGGTCACGATTATCGACGATGACGGTGAGTATGCGCACGTGTTTGCTCGCGTGAACACTGGCATTAAATAACTCACCAATACACTAAAAATCTATTCGCGATCTCTATACTCTGTCATGCGTCAGCCTTGTACCGAAACTAAAAAAAACTCTTTACCTCTACCGTATTATCGTGTGGATAAAATCGTGAATCCGGCCGTTACACTTTGCTACTTCCTTTTTTAAAGTCAGACTCAACTTTCTTTTTTATCCCCCTCATATTACCGTTGTCTATTAAGAGCACTTCCGTCAAAAGTGCCGAGGTGCAGTCATGACGGAATCCGCACGATTGTCCTCATTAATGGGGTCAGTTTAATCAGCCGGGCTTTCAGGTGTGATGCTCCGTGGTTACCCTCCAGGACTGCACTGTATTCCGACACCAGGTGACTCCAGGTAACCATACCGGGTGATCCAGTCTGCTAACTCTGCCTTAAGGACCATCGATGACAGGCCACGTGCGGTGTTTACCGTCACAAATGTGACGAAAGGCACAAAACTATGGGTACCGGCCATCACCGGTGGCTATTATATATACGATATTGGAGAGTTCATTGATATACTCGGGTTGCGTATGATCGTCGCTTCGATGTTGGAAGCGAACGTGATGAAATCGTCGCTGATTCGATCAAAGCGTGTCGCGCGCAACTGCAAGTGGTAGTCGCCATGCACCAAACACAACATAATCCTCGGTATGGATTTTCTTTAAAATCACAGCCATTGCTTTCTGAACTTGAGTGTATCTGAAATGTGCCACGTGGTCATGTTAGAAGCGGTTATGATCACACGCGTAAGTGGTTTGTGTTTGTGATTTGGTCCAATTGACCTGTGTTGAACTCGCCGATACCCGCCAGATATTGGCGTGTATTATATCCGCAATTTTTCACTCATGCCAGTCCTCTCATGCCCATCGCTATTAAGCATTGTCTGTTCAGCTGGCTATTCCAGCTATAGTGATCACTGATAGCAAGTTCGGCTGGCAACGATTTTGAAATAGACATCATATGTAGGGAACGAGTTGTCAAGTAATAATTATTCAGCTAATTAGAAGATGGGAATCATGTTAAGGTTTACATGCGTTAAGTTTTAAGCCATATGTTCGATCAGAAAAAATGTTATGAAGAAATACAGTTTCTCTGGCACGCCGACTCATCAAGCCGCTCACACCCAAATGGGTAAAACTGTGCGTGATTTTTATTTCGGCAGATTTTTTTTCATAAATTTCGAGTATTTCAACATTTAATTGTATATCAAAAGAAAGCTATTTGCGCGATGATTCCAATGGTTTGTATGATTTTTAAAA